>CM062817.1:1356165779-1356395779 GCA_031772625.1 Pinus tabuliformis
GTGATTATGGATGATCATTGAATACTAGTTTCTTTTAGACCCTCGATCTTTCCCAAATTTGGTCTGCAATAAACCCTCAAGTTGGCAGGGAAACCATCTTTGATACCACTGTAAGATCCCAAACATAAATTTATTTAATAGATCTGGAAAACTTTAGTGTTGTAATTAAAATGCTTGCAATCATAAACACCGAACACAAAAGGGATATGAAAATGAAGCCTTTTATTTATATTAATAACTGAAAACAAAGATACATGCCCATACAAGTCATACTGAAGCCCTGTTAATGACATGTACGACTACTCATCAATGACCAATCTAAGACATTGAAGCACACTGACATGTACGACTACTCATCAATGACCAATCTAAGACATCAAAGCACACTTGTGAATCCTAGATGGATCCACAACACATTTGTCACCATGGGGTTTTCATCTGGGATCACGCTACAATTGGCCACACCAAGTTCTTAGCAAACAGACAACAAGATAGAAAAACTCAGGATGATCCAAAAGCCTAGCTCCTATCCCCTTTTACAGGCTTCATGGACTCTCTATAAACCTTATTTTTGTAGGTTTAACCCCGTACAGAAATTACCTGCATATGAATTCTAAAACACAGAAAATAAATAATGCGAGAGAATAACACATAAAACACATATAAACAGATATTTTCCCTTGGATCCCAAAACCGGGACTACTAGCTTGATTTTTCATTATGTTCCTTTAAATGTTACAATACATATTTATACATGTCGAAGCATCCAATACCATGCACTGAAAACCATCGTGTCCAAAACCATGGACCGAAAACCATCACGTCCAAAACGATGTGCGAAAATCATGCACAAAACCATAGGTAGGTCCACCCAACCTAACATAGGGTCCAAAACCAAAATTTTCCGAGGCGCTACCCCGAACCCCATAGAGTGGGGTTACCTACACCCCTCAAACCCCCTGTGACTCCTCCCACTATGCAATTGGCGCAACGAAGTGGGGGCTCTGCCCCCCTTCTAACCCCCCGGTTAACTACATGGGCTAGTCGTGGAAAGAATATAACACAACCCAACATTCTCCCACTTCTTGTTTTCTTTCCACAAGGGGCCACAAGAGAACTTAGTCATTTATCTAGCCCTGCAACGCCCATTGTTTCTCTACACCAAGAGAACTTCTCAGAGCTCACAAATTTTGTCAATGCATTTGCAATATTCTTCAAAGTGTCCACCTTTACCAACAACACCTTTTTGTCTTCTATCATATTCCTCACAAAGTGATACTGAACATCAATGTGCTTTGTCTTTGAATGGTAAGCAGGGTTCTTTACCAAGAAAATTGCACTTTGGCTATCACAGTCTATCCTTATAACTCCCTGTACTAACCCCATACTTGAACACAATATCTGCAACCAAACTGATTCCTTGGTTGCATGAGTGGCTGCCATGTATTTTGCCTCTGTAGTCGATAGTGCCACTACAGATTGTTTCTTACTCATCCAACTGACCGCACCTTCAAATAGGTTAAACACATACCCACTTGTAGATCTTCTTTGATCCAGATCTCCAGCCCAGTCCACATCAACAAAGCCACAGATATCCAAAACTTTTTCAAATCTTGGTCTTCCTTGGTAGCACAAACCATAATCACTAGTGCCACGCAAATATCTGAAAACCCACTTCACTGCTGTCCAATGCTCCTTCCATAGTTTTGACATAAACCTGCTCAATACTCCCACTGCATGTGTAATGTCTAGTCTAGTACAGACCATCTGTTAGGCCCCTATACTACTAGTGTAACCCCTTATTGTTATTAGTACAACCCACTTATTATATTGATGTACCCATTTAGTGCCCATATTGTTACTATTGTGCCCCATAGAAGCCCACTATTGTTATTATTGTGCCCTTACATTATTATTGTTATGTCGGCTCTCATTATGTTATGACCCCTTAGACTCCTATATATAGAAAGGAGGTATTTTCATTTGTATCATCCAAGAATTGTTCATTTATGTAATGTGAAGGAGGTTGCCCCCTCGAAGAGGCTGAATTCTAAGGCGTTGATCTATCTTTTCTATCTTTCCTTGAGTTGGTTTCATAACATTTGGTATCAGAGCTTTGGATTCTAGGGTTTCGCTGCTCCAAACAGGTGACCTGGGGAAATCGTCATAACTTTCTCTCTGAGCATCGGATTGAAATTTTGTAAGAAGGTCATCTTGGAAGATTGTGCATAACTCTTCCTTGGAGAATCCAATTTGGATCAGACTGGTGGCATTGGAAATAGGACACAGAGGGCTACTACAAATTGCAGTTTCAGAACTAGAAGATCCGAAATTACAGAGTTATAGTCATTTTAAGATTGAGCTCCTAAAATCAAGAAAAAGTGAGATGAGGAAGTTTTATGGCAAGGATCCGGTAAATTGGATACTACAAATGGAGAAATATTTTGATCTACATGGTGTACCACTATTACAAAAGGTATGTATTGCATCTTTATATTTAGAACTAGATCAATTTTTATGGTATGAAGGGCTTTGTTCTCGTAAACAACTTGTTACATGGTCAATTTTCACGGAGGAAATGGTAGCACATTATGAGGATACAAAGAGCAACACCTTCTTTAGAGCAACACCACAACAATTGGAAATGGTAAAAGGGCTTTGTGACATAGTGGAAAGCAAAATTATGGAAACCAGGAAGCATAGCCCTCACAACTATAAAGATGGAAGTGTTTTTTCTCCTAGCATTTCACAACCTACAAGGGTTACACCACAACAATTGGAAGAAAAAAGAGAAAAAGGGCTTTGTTACAGTTGTGATAGCAAATGCACTAAAGGTCATAAGTGTGCTGAGAAGAAATTATTTTACATAGAATATGAAGAGGAGGAAGAAAAGGATCAAGAAACATCAAAAGAAGAGGATATACGTCAGGACCCCACCCCAGAGAAAGAAGAAATGAATCAGACCATATCTTGTAAAGCATTGGCAAGAATTACCATTCCTCAAACTCTCAAGATAGAAGGACATATCAAGAAGAAAAAGGTGCAAGAAGTGAAAGATCACATTGAGAAAGAAGAAATAAATCCAACCATATCTTGTAATTCATTGGTTGAAATTACCACTCCTCAAACTATCAAGATAGAAGGACATATCAAGAAGAAAAATGTTCAAGAAGTGAAATATCACATCTGTTAGAGTCGGTCTTGTCAGTCCTCCATCAGAGATCAAAACTCTTTCTGCATTTCATTTTAGGTGTCTCGCTCAATTCACCCAATTGCATTTCGCTAGGGGCATGCCATTTACTGGCGGAAGGGCTTGTTTTTCCCATTTTACCTCTCATGCCTTGTCCTGCTGGCTTAGCTCTGTTTATCAAAGTTCATTAAATCAGTAATGAAGTCATTTACCGTCTTGTTTTTGTCGCTTGATAAGCAAAAATTCAAACTTGGTCATTAGGTCTAGGGTTTGCAAATTGTTGTTCTCAAAGTTCTTCAATAATACTTGTAGGCCAAAGGAAGGTTCAATAAGTCTCTTATTTCAAGACTTTCATCATCAGTAATGCTTGAAGATGATTCTTCTCCAAAACTCTGTTTTGGAGAAGAAATCGTCAAATTTGTTTTTGTAATAAATTTGTATTTTAAAGTCTTCCATCATGGAGTACTTCGAATGCAGCCTCTGGTTATCTTTCGCCGAAGTCTAACGCCATCATCTCTGCAGAAAATCAACCAAGAAGGAGCCATCATTTAAGTCAGAAAGTCAGATGGAAATGAAAAACAGAGTTCACCTTTGAAAAGTTCAAAGTGCCAAAGTTCTACATTATTGGAAAGAGAATTTTCCAAATGAAATCAAGATTCTTTATGTATATGAAATTTTTTTATATTTAAGTGGTTCATTTGCAAACAAGTCCTCAAAAAAGCCGAACCAAATTATGAAAGAATCAAAAGGTTGGTCTGAAGGCTGAAATTGTGTGTGAAATCCTGGCGCGACGCATTGAAATTGAGCGTGGCGCACATAGGGCACGCGGTGGATTGGGTGCAATTGCACAATGTTATTTTTCATTGGCGTGGCGCATCCACGGGTCGCAGCGCACTGGGTGAGCGTGCGGCGCACATAGCCTCCAACTAGGATATCACACCAATTTTGAAAAATGAATCCAATTCTTTTGCTGCAAAGCTTATTTTGGCTGTTAAAGCATCGCTGTCACTACCACCGGCTTCTTATTTTGTTATTTAACCACTCTCGATCAGCCACCCTGCAAAACAGCAGTTTGCCTTTAATGTCACTGGAGACTTCGCTCCTCAAGCAGGATGGACTACCTGCAAACGGTTGTACCTTCTCAATTGATTGCTGAAAAAGGTTCGAACATGGTAGTCATCAATCCAGGTTCTACGAATGTTAAAATTGGTTTGGCATCATGGCAAAACTGTGTGGTAGTTCCCCATTGCATCGCACATTATATGAGAGGGCCAATGGATGAGGAAGCCCAAATTTCCAAGAGAAATCGCGAAAAGGTTTTACATCTCCTGTATCATCTGTCCAGCAATCGGAGTGCGAGGAAGCCTATCATGTGATTGTTTCACACTTGAAAGCTACAACCTGAAAATCATGAACGGGTCAAAGAATCATGGTTTCGTAAGCTGATATAAATATGAATGAAAAAAAAACTTGAAGGCATGGATGAAGTCAATGACTCTGGAGATGATGAAATAAATGATTGTACCGATACTTTCAGAAAGTTTTATATGCGGTGATGAGGCTCTGAAGATTGCTCCTAATCAACCATATTTCTTGTGGCATCCGATTCGTCGAGGCCATCTTAATGTTTCTCAGTTTTATTCAGTGCAGCAGATTTCTGAAGATCTTTACCGCATCTAGGGTTGGATTTTAAGGGAAAAGTTGTGTATATCTCAAAAGAATCGACATATGTTTTCTGCAGTTTTAGTTGTTTCAGAAACATTTGACAATCGTGAAATGAAAAAATGTTGTTTGTGGTGTTGCGGGACTTGCAGTTCATTTCTGTTGTAATCCACCAAGAAAGTCTTTCCACAACATTTGGAAATGGAGTGTCAACTTCATGCGTTGTGAATATTGGTGCTCAAGTTGCATCTGTTTTGTGTATTGAGGATGGAGTCGTTGAGCCAGCAATAGGTGTGACTCTCCCATTTGGTGAAGGAGCACACTTCGATGTTTAATTATTAAAAACATTTCGCACTTTTCAAGTTTCAAAGCATGCATTGGCTCCATTTGTAAAGACTCAGGTCCTACTTGGCCTGCTTCCTTTTTCCTGGTTCCTCATTGAGAGCCACAACTTCAAGAGCAATGGGCGCCCATCTAGCAGTTTTCCAGGAACCATTCACCAGGTATCAAGGCTGAGAATCTGCAATGGAGTGTTCTAATAATAAACAGAGTTCAATTAAGGGGATTCCGATGGAACGAAAGAGAAGGTGAAAATTCATCGACCAAAAGCCAAATTTAGAACAAATAATATCTACCCCAGCCAAGAAATAGGAACAGATAGTCTATTTCTGTTTTCAGTTATGACTCAAAGGGATTTACAGCTACAGCTTTCACTTCTCCATTGGTCGTTTGAGTGGAAAATGTAACGCTGCCCCTTTTTAGAACAGGTGGTTGCCTCTTCAGTTACTATTTTGTTAGTGATGATTAAATGATTCCTTATTCTAGGTCGATACATTTTTCTCATAGAAGGATTATTTATTGTATTAGAAAAGCATTTGTAGAGGTTGGAGTTTCTGGGAATAGTGTGGAGAAAAACTCAGCACTTTCATTGTACAGTTTTGGCTTGGAAATTAATAGAATGATGCAGCTCTGATTCATGACATCCCTGTGGTGTGAGTTTAGCAAATGTGTTTTTCTTTCTATGTTCCATATGTATTTTGTTATGTTTACCATCCATTCAGAATCATTTCTGGTTGAATGCTCTTAAGTAGAATAGGTAGAATTTAGTTTATGCTCTGCCTTGTAAAGCATTCATATTTTGTATATCTTCTTCTATCTAAAAAGGATTCATGTGTATGCCCTTTTTAGCTTTTCTCAATAGTCTTTCCACTCCATTTTATTTAAGTCTGATTGCTAAACCTCCCGCCTATCTTGCCTCACGAAATATCCTGTGTCTTTGATTTATTTTCCCAGCTCATGCGGTCCTTTGGTCCCACACAACCTGGAAAATTCAGTCATTCAAAAATCGCCTTTTTCCATATCTATTTACTAGCCTAAAATCAGTATTCAGTTTAAGTCATCTCAGACCATATTGTTTATTCCTCACTGAGCGTGACCCGGAGAGAGCCCTCTCCTATTATGGTAGGGCTAGCTACTAGACTGAGCGTGGTTTGTGGTTACCCTGAATTTTGCCTTCTTTCAGCCTAAGGCAAATTTAGGCTCTAACATAGTGGCGACCGTACTGGGGATGAAAATGGTTTGCTTGTTGATGTGTTTTGTTTTATAAGCTACAGATGGAGCCTGAAGTTACACTAGGTATCCTTCGAAACACTTTTTCTTTGCATTAGCAGAAGTAGATAAACACTGCTTCAGTCAATCTCCGGTCTAGCTTGTAAACGTGACCTCTAACTTGTTAATTGCCCCAGTACATGTATTAAGTTCAGATCTGATTGTTGATGGTGGACAACGATCAGACATAAGATAGGTTGAAATCATTCACCTGGCAACTTCATTCACTGAAAAATCCAAAGATCAATGCTTCATGGTGACTCCACTGCAGAGAGATTAGTAGCTTTAACGTTTTCAAGATGGATTGGGTTGCAAGAAGATATGCTCCCATGAGCCGAGATCACATCCCAGGTTTTCCAAATAAAATGCCCAAGGTAGATTGGTCAAAGAATTTGCCTACGTTTAAAGATGATTGTAGGAAGGACGTGGCTTTACATCTAGTTCGATTTCACATGCATATTCGCAAGTTGAAGGTTGATTTTCCTGAAGATTGATTGATGAAGATATTCCTGGCCACTCTGGAAGGTGAAGCCCAATCTTGGTATGAAAATTTGCCGCCTGCCTGTATTTACTGTTTAAAGGATTTTCATGCCATGTTCATTGAAAGATATAAGGACTCTTATCCATCATTACATTTAGTTCAGGACTGTTGTAAGCATGCTTATGGTTTTATTGAAAGTCTTGAAAAATATTATGAGGATGATAATTTCATGGATGATGAGATCATGGAGGCTCTGTACGAGAATCCATTTCGGAAACATGAAGAGAAACTAGAGGAGTCCCATCAAGATGCTCAGGAAACTTTGCAGTAGGATCAAGATTTTAGTACGGTGGGAGATGAAGGAATTTGGCATCTTGACAGTCAACAGAAATTACATGAAATGGATCAGCAGTATGAGGAAAATCTGGATACTCCTTCACTTGAAAACAATGAAGACAATCACTGTTTGAGCAAAAGAAAACAAAAGGTATTATCTCCTCTCTCTGAAGACGAAATAGATCAACTCTTGCATAGTCATGTTCCAGCTCAAGTTAACGCAGATCTACAGTGTGCACATGGTCAAGAAGGTGATGCTGGAACTTCTTCCTCCTCTAAAAAGGATGATAGTCTTGTAAGTAGCTTTATATATCAGCAGGTTGAAGATTTCCATATGGCTGAAAGTGATGAAAGAGAAAGTGTCGTTTCAGATCTGTCCATAAAAGAAGACAGCATGCAAGGAAGTCCAGTTCTAATTTCAGAATGTGATAATGTCAAGACAGCTAATTCAGATCTAAATTCAGATTGTGATGAGGAAAAACATGTTGTTCTAGATCTCATAAAAGAGAGTTGTATCGTTGAGGCTACCTCAAATGAAGAAAACAGAGTTATGAATCCGAGTGTTCTCATGTCATTAGAACAAAGCCTGCATAAAGAGGCAATCCAGTCAGTTCATGAACAACAAGATGAGATCTTCGCTCTAGTGAGTGAAAAGGTTTCTCTAGATGAATTTATGGTAGATGATAGAAATGATAGTGTTGAGTATCAAGAACCATCCGAAGTTTCTTTTCTCATGATTGATGAATGTGATAAGAATTTGGCTATCATATCATATGAAGATGATCTACAATATATTCAGACTTCAGTAGACCAGACCATTCAGGATTCCCTTTCATATTCTTCTTCATATGCCTCATGTGTTGAAATGTCTTTTGAGGAGGAGATCTACTCATCTACTTGTTCAGAATTTTTTGAGGACTGGGAATATGCTTTTACTTAAGTACATTATGAAGGAAGATCAAAATCAAAGGAGAAAGACACCTTGCTTCTTCAGTAGGAGGTAAATCTTCATGTTTTTCAGGATCCAATGGCAGATCTGTTGCAGTCAGTAGTGAAGGTGATTATTGCAGTATTCAGTGATGAAGGAGATCAGGGTCAATTAGCTTTTTGGATGCCTAGTTACAAGTATCTATTGTTGACCAAGAGATCTGATCAGGAGAATCAATCAAGAAGGCATCTGCTTGATTGGGTACATTGGCATGTTGATATAGTTTGATCGTATATTGCCTTGTAAGAAACACAGGTGGCCATGTACTGCCACCAGACTTAAAGATTTAAGTCCAGGTATTTGTCATTTTGAGTTAGTTTGTTAAAGTCAAGTTTTTTCAGTCATTTAGCAGTCATTTCAGTTTAAAGTTGAGTTAGTTTGAGTCAAAATTTCAGTTAATAAATTGAGTCAGAGTCTGGTGTTGTTTGTCGAAATAATGACTCCATAGCCCAATGGACGAAGGCACTGTCTAGCTCTTCCAGAGATATGCCATTCTTGGCACCTCCAAGGAGCTACCATCCCCATTGGAGCCAATGTTAGAGTCAATCTTGTCAGTCCTCCGTCAAAGATCAAAACTCTTTCTGCATTTCATTTTAGGTGTCTCGCTCAATTCATCCAATTACATTTCGCTAGGGGCATGCCATTTACTGGCGGAAGGGCTTGGTTTTCCCATTTTACCTCTCATGCCTTGTCCCGCTAGCTTAGCTCTATTTATCAAAGTTCATTAAATTAGTAATGAAGTCATTTACCGTCTTGTTTTTGTCGCTTGATAAGCAAAAGGTCAAACTTGGTCATTAGGTCTAGGGTTTGCAAATTGTTGTTCTCAAAGTGCTTCAATAATACTTGCAGGCCAGAGGAAGGTTCAATAAGTCTCTTATTTCAAGAGTTTCATCATCAGTAATGCTTGAAGATGATTCTTCTCCAAAACTCTGTTTTGGAGAAGAAATCGTCAAATTTGTTTTTGTAATAAATTTGTATTTTAAAGTCTTCCATCATGGAGTATTTTGAATGCAGCCTCTCACCGAAGTCTAATGCCATCATCTCTATAGAAAATCAACCAAGAAGGAGCCATCATTTAAGTCAGAAAATCAGATGGAAATGAAGAACAGAGTTCACCTTTGGAAAGTTCAAAGTGCCAAAGTTCTACATTATTGGAAAGAGAATTTGCCAAATGAAATCAATATTCTTTATGTATATGAAATTCTTTTATATTTAAGTGGTTCATTTGCAAACAAGTCCTCAAAAAAAAGCCGAACCAAATTATGAAAGAATCAAAAGTTGGTCTGAAGGCTGAAATTGTGTGTGAAATCCTGGTGCGACGCATTGAAATTGAGCGCAGCGCACATAGGTCACGTGGCGCATTGGGCGCAATTGCACAATGTTATTTTTCATTGGTGCGGTGCATCCACGGGTCACGGCGCACATAGCCTCCAAGCAAGATATCACACCAATTTTGAAAAATGAATCCAATTCTTTTGCTGCAGAGCTTATTTTGGCCGTTAAAGCATCGGCGTCGCTACCACGGGCTTCTTATTTTGTTATTTAACCACTCTCGATCAGCCAACCTGCAAAACAACGGTTCGCCTTTAATGTCACTGGAGACTTTGCTCCTCGAGAAGGATGGATTACCTGCAAACGGTTGTACCCTCTCATCTGATTGCTGAAAAAGGCTCGAACATGGTAGTCATCAATCCAGGTTCTGCGAATGTTAAAATTGGTCCGGCATCATGGCAAAACCCCATGGTAGTTCCCCATTGCATCGCACATTATATGAGAGGGCCAATGGATGAGGAAGCCCAAATTTCCAAGAGAAATCGCGAGCAGGTTTTACATATCCTGTATCATCTGTCTAGCAATCGGAGCATGAGGAAGCCTATCATGTTATTGTTTCACACTTGAAAGATACAACCTGGAAATCATGAACGGGTCAAAGAATCATGGTTTCGTAAGCTGATATAAATATGAATGAAAAAAGAACCTGAAGGCATGGATGAAGTCAATGACTCTGGAGATGATGAAATAAATGATTGTACCGATACTTTCAGAAGTTTTATATGTGGTGATGAGGCTCTGAAGATTGCTCCTGATCAACCATATTTCTTGCGACATCCGATTCGTCGAGGCCATCTTAATGTTTCTCAGTTTTATTCAGTGCAGCGGATTTCTAAAGATCTTTACCGCATTTGGGATTGGATTTTAAGGGAAAAGTTGCATATATCTCAAAAGAATCGACATATGTTTTATGCAGTTTTAGTTGTTTCAATAACATTTGACAATCGTGAAATGAAAAAATGTTGTCTATGGTGTTGCGGGACTTGCAGTTCATTTCTGCTGTAATCCACCAGGAAAGTCTTTCTGCAACATTTGGAAATGGAGTGTTGACTTCATGCGTTGTGAATATTGGTGCTCAAGTTGCATCTATTTTGTGTATTGAGGATGGAGTCGTTGAGCCAGCAACAGGTGTGACTCTCCCATTTGGTGAAGGAGCACGCTTTGATGTTTAATTATTAAAAACATTTCGCACTTGTCAAGTTTCAAAGCATGCATTGGCTCCATTTGTAAAGACTCAGGTCCTACTCGGCCTACTTCCTTTTACCTGGTTCCTCATTGCGAGCCACAACTTCAAGAGAAATGGGTGCCCATCTAGCAGTTTTCCAGGAACCATTCACCAGGTATCAAGGATGAGAATCTGCAATGGAGTGTTCTAATAATAAACAGAGTTCAATTAAGGGGATTCCGATGGAACGAAAGAGAAGGTGAAAAGTCATTGACTAAAAGCCAAATTTAGAACAAATAATATCTACCCCAGCCGATAAATAGGAACATATAGTCTATTTCTGTTTTCAGTTACGACTCAAAGGAATTTACAGCTACAGCTTTCACTTCTCCATTGGTTGTTTGAGTGGAAAATGTAACGCTGCCCCTTTTTAGAACAGGTGGTTGCCTCTTCAGTTACTTTTTTGTTAGTGATGATTAAATGATTCCTTATTCTAGGTCGATACATTTTTCTCATAGAAGGCTTATTTATTGTATTAAAAAAGCATTTGTAGAGGTTGGAGTTTCTGGGAATAGCGTGGAGAAAAACTCAGCACTTTCATTGTATAGTTTTGGCTTGGAAATTAATAGAATGATGCAGCTCTGATTCATGACATCCCTGTGGTGTGAGTTTAGCAAATGTGTTTTTCTTTCTATGTTCCATATGTATTTTGTTATGTTTACCATCCATTCATAATCATTTCTGGTTGAATGCTCTTAAGTAGAAGAGGTAGAATTCAGTTTATACTCTACCTTGTAAAGCATTCATATTTTGTATATCTTCTTCTGTCTGAAAAGGATTCATGTGTATGCCCTTTTTAGCTTTTCTCAATAGTCTTTCCACTCCATTTTATTTAAATCTGATTGCTGAACCTCCCGCCTATCTTGCCTCACGAAATATCCTGCGTCTTTGATTTAATTTCCCAGCTCATGCAGTCCTTTGGTCCCACACAGCCCAGAAAATTCAGTCATTCAAAAATCGCCTTTTTCCATATCTATTTACTAGCCTAAAATCAGTATTCAGTTTAAGTCATCTCAGACCATATTGTTTATTCTTCACTGAGCGTGACCCGGAGAGAGCCCTCTCCTATTCTGGTAGGGCTAGCTACCAGACTGAGCGTGGTTTGTGGTTACCCTAAATTTTGCCTTCTTTCAGCCTAAGGCAGATTTAGGCTCTAACAACATCGAGCATCAAGAAATGAATCCGACCATATCTTGTAAAGGATTGGAAGAAATTGCCACTCCTCAAACTCTAGAGATAGAAGGACATATCAAGAAGAAAAAGGTTCAAGTAGTGAAAGATCACATCGAGCATCAACAACAAGTTCTCCAACTTTTAAAGGATAACGCCACTTCGGTGCAAAATCAAATGAAACAACAGGTAGATCAACATCGTAGTGAAAAATGTTTTGATGTAGGTGATTGGGTATTTTTATTGCTACATCTCAAGCAAGTTATTTATGAGAAGGAAATTTTGGCAATACTACATGCACTTAAAAAATGGCGACCTTACCGAATGGGAAGACTCTTCAAGGATGAGGATGTGGAAGCATTGTTTTGTATTATTTCTATTATCCAACCAGATTGGATAAACGAAGCAAGGGATGAATGGAAGAAGCGCAAAGAAGTATGGCCACTTATTCAAAAGTTGCAAAAGATCCCAATTCAAACAATATTTATAGAAATTGAAGAGGGAGAAAAAATGATATGGGAACCTGGAGTAGTCATAGAAACAAGAACCCGACAGCTACGAAATCGATCAATTTCAGAGTATCTCATCAAGTGGAAGAACTTACCCGCTAAAGATTACACATGGGAGGACAATAATTTTATACAGAAGCATGAAGAACTACTCAAGCATTGAGGACAACACTTTTTGAAGGAGAGGAGCATGTTAGGCCCCTATACTACTAGTGTAACCCCTTATTGTTATTAGTACAACCCACTTATTATATTGATGTACCCATGTAGTGCCCATATTGTTACTATTGTGCCCCATAGAAGCCCACTATTGTTATTATTTTGCCCTTACATTATTATTGTTATGTCGTCTCTGATTATGTTATGACCCCTTAGACTCCTATATATAGAAAGGAGGTCTTTTCATTTGTATCATCCAAGAATTGTTCATTTATGTAATGTGAAGGAGGTTGCCCCCTCGAAGAGGCTGAATTCTAAGGTGTTGATCTATCTTTTCTCTTAAATATGATGTGATGGATGGTGGCTGATACCCATAAAGTGCTACCAAACACCATCGCATAAATCAGGCTACCAACTGCACTTGCATATGGAAAACGAGACATATCCTCTTCCTCTTCTTGTGTCTTGGGACACTGTTATGCAGATAAATTTACACCTACAAGAATAGGAACCTTCACTGGTTTACTATCCTGCATATTAAACCTCTGCAATATTGTCTCGACATACTTCCTTTGGTTTAACTAGAGCTTCCTCTTTTTCCCGATCTCTTTTAATATCCATGCCCAAAATATAGTTTGCAGCACCAAGATCTTTCATGTCGAATTTGGAGGACAATTGGGTCTTCAAATCCTAGATAATTTCTTTGTCATTTCCAACTACAACATATCATCCACATACAAGACCAGATAAATAACACGGTCACCAATTCACTTAAAATAAGTGATCTGCTTTGCTTTTGGTGAAGCCAAGTCCCCGTATAAATGTATCAAATTTATGATACCACATCCTTGGTGGCTATTTTAACCGATACAGAGAATTCTTTAACTTGCATACCAGTTCTTTCTCACCCTTCACCGTAAAGCCTTCAGGTTGCTTCACGTAGATCTCCTCTTCCAGATCCCCATGAAGAAATGTTGTCCTCACATCCATCTGTTCTACCTCAAAATCAAAAACAGTAGCAACAGATAAAAGTAATCTAATAGAAGTTACCTTGGCAACAGGAGAAAAAATATCACCAAAATCAATTCCCAGCACCTGGGAATAACCTTTTTGTACCAACCAAGTTTTGTATTTCTCCACCTTTCCTTTTGCATTTGTCTTCTTCTTGAACACCCATTTTTTGCCAATGGGTTTCCTTCTAGCCAGCATCTCCACCAAATTTCAAGCCTCATTTTTGTGCAAAGATGCCATTTCATCAACCATGGTACCTTTCCATAGTTTTCCATCCTTTGAATCTACTGCTTCCTTCACAGTTCTAGGATCATATCAGTAATAGATAAAGCAAAATTTGAATAGAAAGTAGATGGACTATACCTTTTTGGCTGCCTTCTTTCTCGAACTAATCTTCTCACACCAGGAGTTTGTGGCTTTTCGTCTTCTAATTCCTCCTCTGTTGTAGAGTCTGATTCTTCCTCCTTTAGCTCAAACTCTATCTTCTTAGGTTCCTTTGGTTGGACTTCATGTTTAATAACATCGTTCACCTCTCTGGAAACCACATCTTGGTTATACACAACCTTCCTTGTTACTGGGTTCCAAAGATTATAACCCTTTAAACCATCCTTATACCCAATAAAATGCACTTTTCAAATTTAATATCAACTTGGTTCATTTCTCCTTTGGAACATGTACATATGCATCACATCCAAATACCCTCAGATGTGAAAGAGAGGGTTTCTTACCAGTCCATACCTCTTGTGGAGTCTTATCCTCCAACGCTGATGAAGGTGATCTGTTGACCAGATAACATGCTGTCTCCACTGCCTCTACCCAGAAATCTTGTCCTAACCCGGCACCACTGAGCATGCTTCTTTCCATTTCCATCAACGTCTTGTTCATTCTTTCTGCAACTCCATTTTGCTGAGGTGTATATGGAGTAGTCTTCTGTCGTGCTATACCACACTTCTTACAAAATTCTTCAAATTCCTTACTGCAAAACTCTCCACCGTTATTTGTTCTTAGCACCTTTTTCTTCTTCTCTGTCTGGTTTTCCACCAAAGATTTAAATTCTTTAAACCTATCAAAGACTTTAGATTTATTCTTAAGGAAATATATCCATGTATTCCTTGTGAATTCGTTTATAAATGATACATACTACATAGACTTACCTAGTGATGGAACCTTCACAGATCCAAACACATCACTCTGCACAAGTTCTAATATATGTTTTTCCCTCTTACCACCAGAGGGGAAACTCACCTGATTCTACTTCCCATATACACAAATTCCACAGAAATCAAAATCTAGAGAGCTATTACTCATACCTTCTACCATACCTTTACCATGAAGTATTCGAAGGCCCTTCTCTCCAATATGTCCAAGCCTTTGATTCCATAGCATGGTCTTCTCTCTAGAGACCACAAGGTTTTCTGCTCCACTTTTAGGAACCACGGAACTGTTGCACCCATCAAAAACAGTGCTACCTTACAACTTGTACAAAGTTCCAATCTGAACTCCCTGCATCAATACCAGTGCTCCCCGAACCATCTTGCTGGTATCCTTCTCAAACACTATTTTTACACCTGCATCATCCAGCTTGCTTACAGAAATCAGATTTCTGGCCAATGCAAGAATATGTAGAACACTTGGAAGTTTTCTAACCCTTCCACCTTGCAACTTCAACTTTACTTTTCTGCGACCAACGATTCTAGTCTTCCTATCATCCCCTAAGAAGACATCACCACCATTGTATTTCTCATACTCGCAGAACCACTCTCTATGGGGAGCGAAGTGAAAGGATGCACCTGAGTCAATCAACCATGCCTCATGATCTACATGTGTACTTGAAGAAGCCAAGTACACATCCCCACCTTCATCTGAGGTGGTTTTTACCTCTGCAGAAGGAGAATCATCAGATCCCTTTCCTTTGTTAGGAGTTTTAGATTTACATTCCCTTTTGTAGTGCCCTTCCTTTCTGCATTTCCAGCACACCACCTTTATAGGTTTTCTTGGAGATTTAGATCTCTCTCTAGATTTAGATCTCCCACTCGATGACTTTTTTTTTTTTTTTTTGTTCTGGGACTGTCCTTGTATAGACAAGGCATCACCATTCTGGCTCTCCAAATTTTTCTATCTCATCTCCTCCCTCAGCAAGGATGAGACTATTTCATCAAACTGCAAGGTAGTTGCATTGCTACCTATTGCAATAACCGGACTATCCCACGAATCTGGTAGAGAACATAACAAACTAATGCACTTATCTTCATCTGAAATTTTGATATCAACAGACAATAACTGACTTACCACAGTATTAAATGCATTCATATGTTCTGTCATTGAGTCTCCATCTTTCATCCTCAGGTTATACAACTTTTTCCATAGGAACAGTTTATCACCAAAGACTTAGATTGGTACAAAGTCCCTAGCTTGTCCCACAAAGCCTTCACCATAGCTTCCCCTGATACATTCAGCAATACTGAATCTGAGACACACAATCGTATTGTGCTCTTTGCCTTTCGATCCAACTTCTTCCATTCTTCATCAGACACTCCCATTGGTTTAGTATCCAGATCTACCGTGATCCACTGATCTTTATCAACCAATAGATCCTCCATCTTGAGTTTCCACAACTCAAAACTCTGACCATTAAATTTCTCAATCTCTATCTTTCCACTGCTTGCCATCTTCTTTCACCACCAGAATCGATCTCGTAGATCTCCCACTGAACAGGGTCTACCACAGGCCCGAGCGAAACCCCTCAGCAATAAAGGTGTCCCCTTGAATCCAAAACAACTCTGATGCCAAATGTAGGTTTTAACCCCATACAAAAATTACCTGCATATGAATTCTAAAACATAGAAAATAAATAATGCGAGAGAATAACACATAAACACATATAAACAGAGATTTTCCCTTGGATCCCAAAATCGAGACTACCAGCTTGATTTTTCATTATGTTCCTTTCAATGTTACAATACATATTTATACATGCCAAAGCATCCAATACCATGGACCGAAAACCATTGCGTCCAAAACCATGGACCGAAAACCATCGCGTCCAAAACGATGTGTGAAAATCATGCACAAAACCCTAGGTAGGTCTGCCCAACCTAACATAGGTTCCAAAACCAAAATTTTCGAGGGCGCTGCCCCAAACCCCATAGAGTGGGGTTACCTACACCTCTCAAACCCCCTGTGACTCCCCCCCGCTACGCAATCGACGCAATGAAGGGGGGGCTCTGCCCCCCTTCTAACCCCTCGATTAACGACGTGGGCTAGTCGTGGAAAGAATATAACACAACCCAACAATTTTATTGTTTTCCCTCGATAAATGAAGGAAAATACCATGGGAAGATACCATGGGCAAATACAATGGGCATATTCTGTCCATTTTGACTATATCAAGAAAAAATAATATTACATAAACATTATAAAGGAAGTAATTAACGCATAAACCGATAAAATTAAAAACAAGATTTCTTACAAAGTTGAATTTTCTTGTGATTAACATTGTAGTTTTGTTGGAAATCTATCACAAGTACTTTTCTTAAACTAAAATACAACTTTTTGAATTTAGATATATAAATTAGAAAGTTATCTCAATTACATTTTATTTCTAGATATTATTGTATCAGGAGATGCATTGTATAGTTGAGGAGATGTGTAATTCCTTCCATGCTCAAAGTGGATTTGATACATATATCATTCTCAATCATAAATAAAATATTTCAATATCCATATTAAATAATATAATTTAAAATCAACTTTATTTATATTTAAAGTAATTAATAAAAAACTTATATTTTCACTTTCCATTAAGATGAAAATGTGTAATTTATTTATTTATTATTTTAATGTGAGCCTTAAATGAAATGTTTGAAATATCCATGTTAATAAATATATTTCAATATGAGCTTAGTATATATTTATATAATTAATTTTGACCATAAATAAAACATTTCAATCCCACTTTAGATAAAACTAGCACATATCCATCTTAATGATAGACAATCTAGGAAACCTTGATATGGATAAAATCTCTTGATTTGCAAATGTAATACCCTTCGTGAATTGTAAATATTTTAATTTAATTTTGCTAAAGTCACTTGGAAAATTGTGGGCCATGGTGAAGGCTTGATATGAATAAGTGATAAACATAAATGTTTATCTTTCTAAATTTCATTAAAAAATATTGTTTATGGTTGGCAATGAAAATTGTGATGGGAAAAGATGTTGAAAGAGAGTTTCACATGCCAGAAGACAATTATGGGTAGAGGTGGTTAACTACCCAGATTCCTCTCCCTAGAGATAAATTATCTCAGTTAGGGAAAAGGGAGTCACAATGGTGAGAGGAATAAATCCCGAGGAAACCTTGTGAACTTGGAGCCTTGGTGGAGGAGGCCCAAGGGAGGAGAATAAAGTTGTAAGATTATTACCCTTAGACAAGAAGTTGTTGAGGGAGCTAGGAAGATGCCAAGTAAGGGATTCTTGAGTTGGTTGGCCAATGGAATAAAAAACTAAATCCCAAGTTCTTAGTTGAAATGCTAGACTAGACCTGGTAGGGGTCAAATAATGTCTTAGAATAGACCTGATATGGTTGCTATTAAGAAACTACGTTGGAAGTGAAACTAACTAGGGAGGAGTTCTGGTTGTGGATACTGTACTCATTAGTTAGGTGGAGAAATCTCCTTTCCCCTGTGATTTTCATGGAAAATTAAATTGATTAAAAAAGATAAGTATTATTTGTGTGCTTCTGTTTTATGTTTTTGTTTCTTTCTAGGTGTAAGTTGTTTTATGTAATTGTTATGTTATGAATTTTGCACAAGGCAAAGGACAATTGTGATCTAATCTGAAATGGGACTGATGAAATATTAATTTCTTGTGGTGAGTTATATTAGTCTCTCAACCGAGCTGGGTAAATAACAACAACCCAGAGACAGTTATGAACTCAAAAGAAGGGTTTGGAGAGGGCAAGCAGGCCTGATTACAAGCCTACACAGGTTACTCTAGACTAAACTAAGATTGCAAAATCAAAACTTTTCTAAGTTTATTCTTACAAAAAAAATAAAAACAAACCATTATATAAATATATGTGGAGTAGAGATGCATGAGGTGGAACATATATAACTATAAGAAAGAATCATCAAATGTGTTGATAATCTAGAAAGAAAAATGTAATAGGAAGTTCTGAAACCATTGATATTATTTCACTATAAGATGCAAGGAATAGGAAATTATATACCATTTTTAAAATAATAAACACACAACTAAACGAGAGGAACTTAGTACACTCACATAAATAGAAAAATCAATAATGAATCATTACTGGAAATAAAACCCTAGACAAAATGGTCAATATATTGAAACCAATATTCAAAACTAGAGGTTTTGTAGGGTGAAGTAAAAAATAAACTAATTAATAATTTACACCAAGAAAATATTCAGTGATTCAGTACATAAACTGTCGAGGATTGAGGTTCAGTTTCTAGGTTCAATCTTAAGGAAATAATAATTAAAATTTACCCATTCAAAACTTGTCAATAAATATGGTGAAACTTGTAAGGTTAAGGTTGTAAACGATGCTATTAAAATAGGAAAATAAAGCATAACAATGCAAGAAAGGGTTTGCAGTAAGGAGACAACATTTCCTTATGAGTCTTAAATAAATCCTTGGGGGAAAGAAGGAAAATAATAATAAGAACTTGATCTCTAAAAGGACTTAACCCCTTGAAGTTGTGCCAATATGTTGCAATCTCAAATCAACAATAGGGTGAACACTTAGAAATCCCAAACCTGCAAAATGATGAAACCATGGATTACAACCTTATGCATGACAATAATAATGTAACTTGAGAAAATAGAAAACCAGCTCACAAAAAGATAGAAAAGATAGATCAAGGCCTTAGAATTCGGCCCCTTCGAGGGGGAAATCTCCTTTACATTACACAAATGAACAATTCTTGGATGATACAAATGACTAAACCTCCATTCTATATATAGGAGTCTAAGGGGTCACAATATAATCAAGCTGATATAACAGTAATAACATAAGGGCATAAAAATAACAATAGTGGGTTTCTATGGGGAATACTAATGACAATATGGGGACAATAGGGGCACAATAATAACAATAACTTGGATACAATAAGAATAATAATGGGGGAATCACTAGTATTATAGGGGCCTAATATGCCCCTCTCCTTCCGAAAAACATTTTCCTCAATGCTTGAGTAGTTCTGGATGCTTCTGTATAAAATTCTCATCCTCCCATGTGGAATCTTCAACTGATAAGTTCTTCCACTTGATGAGATACTCCGAAATTGATCCATTTCGTAGTTGTCGAGTTCTTGTTTCTATGACTGCTTCTAGTTCCAATATGATTTTTTCTTCCTCGTCAAGTTCTGGAAATATTGTTTGAACTGGGAGCCTGTCACCTATAGTCTTATTTAAACATGAAACATGGAAAACTAGGTGCACTCGAGAAGCTACAGGAAGCTTCAATTTGTATGCCATAGTACCAATCTTTTGCAACACCTTGTACAGATCATAATACTTTGGTGATAATTTATTATCCTTCTTAGCTTGCTTGAGGGACATTTTTTTATATGGTTGTAGCCGTAGGAATACCCAATCACCTACATCAAAACTTCTTTTGTTGCGATGTTGATCTACCTATTATTTCATTCTATTCTGCGCCAACGTGAGGTTATCCTTTAAGAGTTGGAGAACTTGTTGTTGATGCTTGATGTGATGTTCCACTGCTTGAACCTTAGAATTTTCTCTTAAATATGATGTCATGGATGTTGGATGATATCCATAAAGTGCCATAAATGGGGTCATTTTTTTTGCAGTATGGAAGGAAGTGTTATACCACCATTCAGCCAGAGGCAACCATTTGACCCATTGTGTCTATTTATCAGATACCAAGCAATGAAGATATCCTTCCAAACATTTATTTACTATCTCAGGTTTCCCATCAAATTGAGGATGATTGATAAGATGAGCTATGAACTAACTGAGTACCGAGACAAGAAAATAATTCTGTCCAAAAATTTCCAGTGAAATTGGGTTCTCTTTCACTTACAATAATCTTTGGTTTTCCATGTAGCTTTTGAATTGTTTCCATAAATCAACAGAAGCTGTACTGCCTTTAAATGGATGTGATAATGCACAAAAGTGTGCATACTTGGTAAGTCTATCAACTACCACCATGATGACACTCTTTCCTTCGGACTTGGGTAAACTTGTGATAAAATCCATTGAAACCTCCCCCCAACGTTGGCTTGGAATGGATAAAGGTTGTAATAAACCAGGGGTATTAATTGTTTCAACTTTATTTTGTTGGCAAACCAAACATTCCACCACAAACTTTTAAATATCCGATTTAAGGCCATCCCAAAAAAATTCCTTCTTAACCCTGTGGTAAGTTTTTAAAAATCCTAAGTGCCCTCCTAAGGGAGAAGTGTGTAATTCCATAAGAATATTTTGTTTGAGTTGGGAATTCTTACATAGGTATAAGCGATCTTTGTACCATAACGAATCATTTTTCCAGCTAAATGTATTAGATGTACTAGGATCTTGTTGTAACTCTCGAATGAGAGCCCACACTTCTTCATCATTCTTCCATTCCTCCCTTGCTTTGTTTATCCAATCTAGTTGGATAATAGAAATGGCACACAACAATGCTTCCACATCCTCATCCTTTCTTGAGAGTGCATCTTCCACAACATTTTGCTTCCCTTTTTTGTAGATGATTTCAAAGTCATAACCCAACATCTTTGTGACCCATTTTTGTTGCTCTTCAGAGGATAATCTTTGTTCTAAAAAGTATTTAAGACTATCATGATCCATTTTTACCTTGAAGTGTCTTCCCATTAGGTAGGGTCGGCATTTCTTAAGTGCATTTGTATTTTCAACATTTCCTTCTCATAAATAGCTTTGTGTAAATGCTTTCCCTTGATTGGACGACTTTCGAAAGCAATGGGTCTTTCATATTGCATTAAAACAACACCAATTCCATTTCCTGAAGCATCACATTCCACAATAAAGGTTTTTGTGAAGTCCGGCATAGCTAAGACCAGTGCTTCACACATTGCCTCTTTAAGATGTTCGAAGGCCTTTGTTGCTTCTGGAGTCCATGAAAATGCATCTTTCTTCAATAATGTTGTTAGAGGTGCTGCTATTCTCCCATAATTCTTAACAAACTTGTGATAATACCCTGTGAACCAGATAAATCCTCGCAGATGCTTTATGGATGTGGGGATTTTCCATTCCTTAATGGCTTTAATTTTGCTAGGGTCTACCTTAACGCCTTCATGAGATACAATAGGACCCAGATATTCCACCTCTTGTACTCCAAAGAAACATTTGGAGATTTTTGCATATAATTGTTTCTCCTCCAATAGTTTGAGCACCTTGTCAACATGTTCAACATGATCCTTCTAAGACTTGTTGTAGATTAGTATATCATCAAAAATACTAAAACAAATTTTCTAAGGAAGGGTTTGAAAATGGAATTCATCAAACCTTGAAATGTAGAAGGTGCATTGGTAAGGCCAAAAGGCATGACCAAAAATTCATAATGACCCTCATGAGTTCTAAATGTTGTTTTCAGAATGTCTTCAGTCTTCATTCTGATTTGATAATATCCTGAACGAAGATCCAACTTGGTGAAGTAAATTGATCCATGCAATTCATCCAATAATTCATCAATGACAGGAATGGGAAATTTATCTTCAATAGTGAGCTTGTTGAGCTCCGTATAATCCGGACACATGTGCCATGATCCATCCTTCTTGTGCACCAATACTACTGGAGCAGAGAAAGAACTTTGACTAGGTTGAATTATACTAGCCTCTATCATTTCTGCAACCATACATTCAATTTCACTCTTTTGGGCATAGGGATATCTATACGACCTAATGTTTGGAGGAACCCTTCCTGGAATCAAATGAATAGCATGATCATGATCATGAATAGGTGGGAGACCTTTGGGAGTCTCAAATACCTTGGAATGATTGTCTAAGACATTTTGAAGATCTAGAAAAATATATGATTTCGATATGGGAACCTCTAGCAAACACAATTGTGCAATTACACCTCGTTGTTCCTTCTTTAGAAGCTTTTTCATACCGTTAGAGTTGATTATCTTTCTTGATTTCCCTACAATACCCCTTAATTCAACTTCCTTTCCTTCCACTCAAAATTTCATGAAAAGTTCTTGAAAATTAAAAGCTATTGTACCCAAGGATTGTAGCCATTGGATTCCTAATACAACATCAACACCACCCATTGGAATGGAAAGCATTGGGCTATTCAATACATATTCTCCCATGGATAGCTTGATATTATGGCACTTTCTAGAGAAATTTATGGTTCCTCCACTTGCAAACATCACTTGACACTCTGGTGCTGGATATATGAAGCAATTCAATTCCTTTGCTATCTTATAATGTATAAAATTATGGGTACTTCCCAAATCAATCAACACTATTACCTTTTTCTTCTTTATATGTCCTTCTATCTTGATAGTTTGAGTGGTAATTCTAGCCAATGCATTACAAGATATGGTTGGATTCATTTCTTCTTTATCTAGGGTTTGTTCCTAGAGTATATCCTCTTCACAATCTATGTAGAATAATTTCTTCTTAGCACACTTATGACCTTTAGTGTATTTGCTATCACAACTGTAACAAAGCCCTTTTGCTCTTTTTTCTTCCAATCGTTGTGGTGTCAACCTTGTAGTTTGTGGAAGGCTAGGGGCAACAACACTTCCATATTTATACTTGTGAGTGGTAGGCTTCTTGGTTGCCATAATTTTTCTTTCCATTTTTCTTGCTAACCTGAATGCCTTCTCCAATGAATCAGGTTCCCAAAGGTGAACCTCATGTTGGATATTATCCTTTAAAGTCCCTATGAGCACATCAATCCTATGCTCCTATAGAATATATTTTACCGTTATGTTCAATTTTTGGAAGTCCTCAATGTGTTTCATCATTGAACCCTATTGTTTGAGATTTATCAATTGGCTAAAAAAGGTGTTTCTTTTTGTATCCTCATAATGTGGTATCATTTCTTCCATAAAAATTGCGCAAGTGACAATTTGTTTACGAGAGAAAAGCCATCAATACCATACAAACTGATTTGGTTCCAAATATAAAGTTGCAATACATACCTTTTGTGTGTTTTGCACATTATAGAGATCGAAAAATTGCTCCATCTGTAGTATCCATGTTCCAGGATCCTTGCCATCAAATTTTCTCATATCAATTTTTGGAACATGGTGGGTCTTCGATCAAACATTAGAGTGTATGAAATCATGATTAACATTTCTTTTGTTCTTATCAGGAGTTTCCTTTACTACCCTTTCACCATTAGTGACCATTTCTTGTAGCAACTTATTCAACTTTATCTTCAATTCTTCCATGTTATCGTCCATGCCATTCATCTTAGCTTCCATGCCATCCATCTTAGCTTCCACACCATCCATATTAACTTGCATGTAATTCATATTAGCTTCCACAACATCCATCTTAACTTTCATGCCATTCATATTAGCTTCCACGCCATTCATCTTTCCTTCATTTACCTTTAGTGAGAGTGAAATTTGTTGCACTTGGTCTTGTCATTTTGATATATCATGTTGCATTTCTTCCTCTTCTTCACGAGTCATGCTAGAGCTTTCAGGTTTCTTACTAGGTGTTTCCATTTTCTTTCCTCTGGGCATTGATTAATGCTAATAATTCTTCACTATTCCCTTTGAATTCCTTCAAACTAATTTTTCAAACCAATCTTATACAAAATTAAAAAAACCTACACACCTTTTTTTTCACTTTGTAAGAGCTCGATATTGAATCAGTTGTATATATGTAATTGTGGACCTTTAATATTTGAAATATTGTCCCGTAGTATCCATTTGAGTCCTCTTTCTAACTACATAAGTCTGATCACGATTGGATTATCGAAGGCAGAGTTATGCCAAATCTTCCACGGTGACCTAATTATAGACTAGTTCAGTAGAGCGAACTTGTACGATGTGCCATGTGCCATTGTTTCTACCTTAGTACCTGAAACTGATACATAGAAAACTACAAGCCATCCTCTTTTTGAAATTTCTTATGAAATTTTAATCTAATGCTCAAAACCAAAGTTATGGCAATTTTCCCCAGGTCACCTGTTTGGAATGTAATTCAGGAGTCTGCAAACACCCTAACTGCCTCAGAGCATATCTCCACAAATATAGCGATAAAATCTCTGAAATTTGAACTCGAAGTTCAGAACAATTTTAGCTCAAATGGGTTTTTTTTTGTAGCTTCTGAAACTTCGCAGAAAAAAGTGATAGTGAAAATTCCACGATGACCTGTTTCGAGTAGCGAAACCCTAGAATCCAAAGCTCTGATACAAATGTTAGGAAACTAGCTCGCAAAAAGATAGAAAAGATAGATCAATGCCTTAGAATTCAGCCTCTTCGAGGGGGAAACCTCCTTTACATTACACAAATGAATAAATCCTGGATGATACAAATGGCTAAACCTCCCTTCTATATATAGGATTCTAAGGGGTCACAATATAATCAAGCTGACATAATAGTAATAACACAAGGGCACAAAAATAACAATAATGGGTTTCTATGGGGCATACTAATAGCAATATGGGGACAATAGGGGCATAATAATAATAATAAGGGATACAATGACAATAGTAATGGGGGAATCACTAGTATTATAGGGGCCTAATAGTTTGCAGTAAGGCGACAACATTTCCTTATGAGTCTTAAATAAATCCTTGGGGGAAAGAAGGAAAATGATAATAAGAACTTGATCTCTAAAAAGACTTAACTCCTTGAAGTTGCACCAATATGTTGCAATCTCCAACCAACAACAGGGTGAACACGTAGAAATCCCTAACCTGCAAGATGATGAAACCACAATGGATTACAACCTTATGCATGGCATTAATAATGTAACTTGAGAAAATTAGGAATAGGCAAAATAATTCTACATGTAGAGGTAACCCGAATCGGTAGGAAGGGTGACAATCTGAAAGGAATACAAAAATGTTAAAAGTAGTCATTGTAAATAGGTCTTCAGTTGTAAACCAAAATGTAACTCATATGTATATATATATATATATATATATATATATATATAGAGAGAGAGAGAGAGAGAGAGAGAGAGAGAGAGAGAGAGATCTGTGTGTGTGTGTTATTATATTCATGTTTTACAAAATTTCACAAAAAATATTGGACGACAACCTAAGAGGCCATAAATTTAATTATTTTGTACACAAGAATTTGATGAAACCCTATCCTAAAACAAATTACTCAACTATTATCGTAAGGAAATCTCTAACAATTACTTGACATACATTAAACTATTGATAACTTGTCGATTCTCATGAGCGAATGGTTGAAGTCATATGGATGACTCAAATAATGGTTGCTTGTATGTGACAAGAGATTAACCAAGTTGTGTTAAGCATGCAAACCCTAAATAAAAAGAAAAATAATAAACCCCAACTCCATTACAGTTATGGCAAGTCCACCCAGACCAAGTAAAATGGAATCGCGGGAGTGTTGTGTAAACCATTGAAGGTGTGGTGGAACCTTTTCACCCATATATCCAACTCATCATAGAGCTATTTGAAGTGACCTTGCCCAGGATGCACAAATTCACAAAAGGAAATTAAGAAAATAAAAACAAATCTAAACCCTAGCTAACAACCAGTATCGGAGAGATAAAATAAACTTGGCGATGTAAGAAAATCTAACAGTAAGTGACTCGGGTGCCAATATCCATAAGAAACAAAAATCTATTGCAAAGCTCTCTTCATGTGAGATAAAAATGAAACTGGAAGAGGAATGGAGGCATGGGAGGAAATTGGTTACTCCCATAATTGTAGAACCCTATCCAAACCATTGATCCAAATTCTAGAGATGGACCATCAATTGATTTCTCTTTTTCCAAGGCAAAGTTAATTCTCCAGGCTGTAACAACCTATCGATGGTGAGTTTAGAGAATTCACATAGAGATGTCAACCTATTAAGATTGGTAACGATCAACATGGAAGAGTGTGGAATGTTGGATCCCAAGGATCGTAGATTTGGACAGATAATATAATGTGTGAAACCAACCATAATAAATAACAAGGACTAGTGTTGAGTCTTAATGCCAAAGGATTAACAATTCATGTATTACTTAATTCGAAATAAAAGGGGAAATTATATATATATATACAGATATACATATACATATACATATACATATACATATACATATACATACATATATATATATATATATATATATATATATATATATATATATATATATATATATATATATATATATGTATATGTATATGTATATGTATATATAGATATAGATATAGATATATATATATATATATATATATATATATAGATATGTATATATATATATATATATATATATATATATGTGTGTGTGTGTGTGTGTGTATATGTATATGTATATGTATATGTATGTATATGTATGTATATATATGTATGTATGTATATACATATATATAAATATATATACATATATATACATACATATACATATACATATACATATGATTTACTAATTAACATGTTTTACTAAATAAGTCTTCCAAACAACTGTCTGCTCTCGTAGGTGCCCAACATATCAGTTCTTGTAGGTAAGGGTACCTCAACAATAATTCAATTAGTATTTTTATAAATTAGGGTACATAATGAAATTTACTTCAATTACTCAAGGCAAGGTTCTTTCACTTCTCCTTGACATAGTTATATAACAAAAAAATTTATTTGGTTCCTCATCTGGTAAGTTGTTTTTAGCTGTAATCAGGCTCATATGCCTCAATATTGTAACATGTGGCTCTGATACCACTTGTATCATATCTCACCCAATTATATGGTTGATTTAACTGTAGAGTTTAAAAGGTAAATGCTATCTTAATACTTACAGCTTCATTGTGTATTTTTGTTAGTAAATGGTGCATGCTTACCATATGAAAATATTTTACTCCTTATTTTCCGTAGCAGTATTGCATCTTTACATATTTATGGTTTCTCATTACTATGGGGTACCTATGCTTGATTATGACAAACATTCAAATGTATTCTTATCTACTTTATATATATATATATATATATATATATATATATATATATATATATATATATATATATATATATATATATATATATATATATAAAGTAGATAAGAATACATTTGAATGTTTGTCATAATCAAGCATAGGTACCCCATAGTAATGAGAAACCATAAATATGTAAAGATGCAATACTGCTACGGAAAATAAGGAGTAAAATATTTTCATATGGTAAGCATGCACCATTTACTAACAAAAATACACAATGAAGCTGGAAGTATTAAGATAGCATTTACCTTTTAAACTCTACAGTTAAATCAACCATATAATTGGGTGAGATATGATACAAGTGGTATCAGAGCCACATGTTACAATATTGAGGCATATGAGTCTGATTACATATATATATATATATAAAGTAGATAAGAATACATTTGAATGTTTGTCATAAAAAAGCATAGGTACCCCATAGTAATGAGAAACCATAAATATGTAAAGACACAATACTGCTATGGAAAATAAGGAGTAAAATATGTTCATATGGTAAGCATGCACCATTTACTAACAAAATACACAGTGAAGCTGTAAGTATTAAGATAGCATTTACCTTTTAAACTCTACAGTTAAATCAACCATATAATTGGGTGAGATATGATACAAGTGGTATCAGAGCCACATGTTACAATATTGAGGCATATGAGCTTGATTACAACTAAAAACAACTTACCAGATGAGGAACCAAATAAATTTCTTTGTTATATAACTATGTCAAGGAGAAGTGAAAGAACCTTGCCTTGAGTAATTGAAGTAAATTTCATTATGTAACCTAACTTATAAAAATACTAATTGAATTATTGTTGAGGTACCCTTACCTAAAAGAACTAATATGTTGGGCACCTAGGAGAGAAGACAGTTGTTTGGAAGAATTATTTAGTAAAACATGTTAATTAGTAAATCATATCTCATGACTACTAGATAGTGAGTAGAGAGAGACATTTATGAGCTATAACGATAAGGAATTATATGCATGGTAAAATCAGGAGACATATACATGTGTAAATGAAGTAAAGTATCAATTCTTATACTATTAAAAAATGATAAAAAATGAGATAGGTATGTGTAAGAGAGAAAGCAGGGTGTTGTATATGGAATTACCCTAAAAATTATAGGATTATTTGTACAATGATGACCTGTTAATAGCCTCGAGACCCTTTTCTTAATTCGCAAAATAATATCAAATATTTTGATACATAAGATTGATATTCATAAAGATTTCTTATGTTAAACATTTAGTATAGATTTTCGAGGAAGGAGGAAAGTATGAGAAATGGGTAAAAGATATTATTGGTGCTTAGGTTTACAAGTAATATTTAGTTGTTACACTAGATACATTTGGAAGTAATCACTTTACTGGTATAAACTACCTCCTTGAACATATACAAGTTGTTGACCAAGAAACTTGGCGAGAGAGTGGAAGAAGGAAATTCTTGATGGTAAAAATAAAATTTTGAATCCTAACAAAAGAGTAATCCAATCTGTGTATGGGAAGCAAGCTGAAAAGGAAAGGAGGCTATAGTGACATTGTAAAAACTCAAAATAATAAGTGCATTGAATGTTAAAAAAAAACAGAGAATTTACACAGAATAAATTGTATATTGAAATCAAAAGAGAGAATAAAGGGACTGAGAACCTATAATACATAAAGCGAAATATATGGTGTATTGGTATACCCAAGGAAACCATCTAAGAATACTTAATGATAATTTTGGTCAAATTTTAATGGAGATATAGAACGCTTATGATTAAAAAATATATGTATAAATATGTGGAAATTGGGGTTATCCTGGTTGAGTGGTAGGAATGGTTGGAATCCTTTTTACAAAATTAGGCACTAGCAAGTGATATGATAGATATCAAGAATGATAAGAATATAAAATAAATAGAGTACACAACATTGTACCTGTAAGATAACAATGAAAGTTAAAAAAACCTATATGTCAATAATATAACTCAGGTATAAATAATTCCAATGCTGTAATAAGCATCTGGTATGAGTAAGCTTGGATTTTATGACTGATAATTTTTAAAAAATTTGGTAAAGGAAATTAATAAACTTTCTCATTGAGAAGTATCTTCATGAAGGGAGCCACAAAAATGTTGGTTACAATAGTAGAATAATTGGAAAAAACCATCAGTATGGAGGACTGTATATAAGTTAATACCATTTGGTAACATTTTAAAATTGTAAGGTTTCTTTTGTGTAGTGAGATACTTTGGTTTATTATAGCTATTAGTGTTGGAATAAGGAATTACTGAGAGGGGGATGAATCAATAATAGTGACATTATTAAAAAAATTGTTAAATATGCTTTTAGTTCTTTCATCTATTGTCTATTACTTATGAGAGAATTCATTCATAAAGAAAGTGAGCAGGAAGCTTAAGCATTCATATGTTCATACAATCTATCACATGAGAGGCACACACATATTGACACTGATGTTTTCACGTGGAAACCCAAAGGGAAAAAACCACCAATTTGTTGTTGTTTATGATTCAAATTAAGCACCTACTTAATTACATTAGTTTGTTTTTGAGCACCCACACACAGCACACACCAAACCCCTTAGGTTAGAAAATGCCTACTTTCCAAAAGACACCAACCTCTTCTGAATGTAGGTCACCACCTGCTCTTGCCACTGTTATACTTTTCATACAATTTTCTAACTGAAAGCAGAGGCATATACAATTATGGAAAAAATACCAATCTAGTTGGTTGCAGAAACAACTTCTTCTCTTGGTCCTCTATTATTCCATAGACTCCTTTGGTCTTACACAATAACACTTTAACCTATGCTCACAACAACATATCCTCAGCCCTTTGTCTTCTCTTGCACAAGCTCTCTGCTTCACACCTTTCAGTTCTGCTCTTGCGCTCGTTTCATAGAACACTCTCTGCTCACACTGCTTAGATTTTCAACAATACACTCTTCCCCACTTTGCTCGATGAAAATATATGGTTTTGATCCTCTGCTACACATTACACACTGCTATCTCTAATATATGTTTCCACACTGCCTGTGTGTACCTCCGTATGGCTCCTCATGCTACTGTTCCATTTGATGGTTGAATTCTGCCATGGAATTAAACATAAGGATGGGATTTTGAGTTCTTCATCGACTCCTCGTTTAGTCCTCGATACTGAGAATTTAATATCATTTTTCTTGAACAATTTACCATGAATTCTCATGCTTATTTTTTGCTTCGCAAAGCTTGAAAGTGCTCTGGAATGACCACTCTGTTCCTTATTTAAATCTACAAGACATGGATAGGAAGTAGGAGATGGATTTCTTCATCTCATCCGTTCTTATCGATGGACCATTGTCCTCGCTACTTTGTCTCAACACTTTCTGCATATCCCACTGACTCCATAAACCGTCTTTGTTGATTTGCATTTAATCTCTATTTGCCAACCCATTCATCCTTTTAATTCTTTGTATTGTTACATCGGAGCCACAACATATCGTAACTCATATAAAACAAAAGTTACAAAATCACACAGTTCTGATACCTTTATCCCCTTGGTGCCTAGCCCTTAGTTCCTTTGGTCTCCACCCAACCATGTGCTAGTTAATATCAGAGCCCCCGCATATCGTAACTTTTATTGAACAGTCCTTACATAATTGTAAAGTCTTGATTGTGTTTATCTCCCTTTTCTTAGCCTTTTATCACATTTCCATCATAGGACTGGGTGCCATGACCGAGGGCATAACACTTAGGTGCTAAGCCTCATCTATGCCCTTGGTTCTCTGAACATCCACGACCAAGTGCCAATCTTACATTGAAGCCCCTTTCATTGTAACCTATTTCAAATTCCATTTGCATAGGAGTTATGAGGTCCTCAACCTATGATATGTTGACCTTTGAGATGACATCATGCTTTCATCATCTATCCATGTGACGCCTCCTAAGTGGTGACATGTGTCATGTTGATTTGCCCCATTAGGTCACCGAAAATGAAAAAATAGGCTGCCACAAGACCAACATGTTGCCACGTCATGCTGACGTAATTTTCCACTTCACCTCTTAAGGGTCAATTGACTGCAACCATGTGTTTATTAGGAGGAGAGAAAAAGATCCTCCTTGGTCCCTGGTCTTGCATCAAATTCCTTTGTATTTTTTTTCCTTTACGAACCTCGGTGCTTCCAAGAAATTACAATCTGTAAGGAATTATGATGTTATGATATTATGATGGCCTCGTTTTTTAATATAGCATGCTCCGAGGTTCCAATATTTTGATGGCCTCATCCACTGATATAGCATGCTCTAAGATTTTGATAAGTCTCTTGCTATGAGGTTTTGATCCAACCTTTTCTCTGAGGTTTTGATACAACCTTTTCTCCAAGGTTTCAATGTGCTCTAATCTCTTATATAGCCTGCTCCAATGCTGCGATCAGTCCTCTACTCTGGGGCTCTAATATTTGGTCTCCTCTCAAGGACTTCAAGCTCCTTACTATGGCAATCAAGAAATTTTGATTCCGATGGCCATTTCTAGATTTCCATATATTGATGGAAATCTTATTCATAGCACTTTCTATTGGAGATGGTCTGATGCAATCTTTGAGCCCATTTGAAACCTAAAAGATGGCTCCAAACCTGAAATATGATGCAAAGAACCTAGACCCCCGATTGAACATGGTCATCATTTTATGGCTTTTCCAATAAGATTTCTACTGTCGTGATTCTCTACCAGAAGCCTGCAGCTACCATATGATTCCTCCTGAGCCTGGACTACCAATCACTATAGTCATCATTTTATGGATTTTAAATAAGCCTCCTACTATGGTGATTCTCTACCAGAAACCTACAGCTACCATATAATCACCATGCTAATTCAGTTAACATAAATGCCAACACACTCACAACCACTATCCATCTAGTCAATGTGAATTGCCTAACAATGTCCCCCTTTGGCATTGATGGGAACACCATAAGCTACCCCTGAAGCTAGGCATGGTTTTTTTCGATGCCCTAGTAATCTTCTCCACCTTTGGCATCAACGACAAAAGATACTCTTGAATACTCCCCCTAAACCACTGCAACCTACTCTTCCATTGATCCAACATGATGAGTAGCTTCCAACACCCATTAAAATGGAGTGGAAGTAGGAGTCACAAATCCTATTTGATGCCTGAGATATTTAAAGGGTTCTCTTGCCAGTGACTTAGTAAAGATATCTACAAGTTGGTATTTAGTGGCTACGTATTCAAATCTGACAACATTGGCTACAACTTGCTCACTTAAGAAATGGAACTTGATAGGAATATGCTTAGCCTTTGAATGCATGACTGGATTTTTAGAGATACTAATGACACTTGTATTATCACACATAATTGGAATAGGTTCAGTCAACTCCACCTGAATATATTTTAGAGTCTGCTTCATCCATAGAATTTGCATGCAATAGGTAGCACCAACAATATACTCTACTTCAACAGTCAATAAAGAAATGGAGGCTTATTTCTTGCTAACCCATGACACCAAGCATTTCCCCAAGAAGAAAGTTTCACCCGAGGTGCTCTTCCTTTCATCAAGACTACTAGCGCAATCAACATCAGTGCAGGCCTTCAACTTAAATTATTTTCTCTTAGCATACTGCAATCCATATTCTATTGTTCCTTGAAGATATTTGAAAATCCTTTTGATAGAAACAACATGACTTTCACAAGGGAAGACCCTAAATTTGGCAACCAGACCCACAGCTTGGCCTCAAAGTTGTAAGATATAACAAGCTTCCTATCATGGATCTATATTCAGTCTGATTTACCAGTGGTGTCTCATCTTCTTTGAATAGTTTGTAGTCTATAACCATGGGTGTGCTAACTGGATTGCACTCTTCCATCCTGAATTTCTTCAGAGTTTCTTGAAGGTATTTGGATTGGGAGATAAACAATTCATTTTGAGACTGAGATATTTGCAATCCTAGGAAGAAAGAAAACTCTTTGATCATGGATATTTCAAACCCTATCTACATATATTTTGAGAATTGATGCCCTAATCGTTCCATGTCACTGCCAAATATTATGTCATCCACATATACTACTACAATTAGTAGATGGTCACCTTCAAATTTTATGTATAAATTGTTGTCAACAATACCTTTCTTAAATCCTTTTTGCTGAAGGTATCTATCTAGGCTTTCATACCAAGCTTTGGGAGCTTGTTTGAGTCCATATAGGGTCTTTTTCAGTTTGCATACAAACCCTTCATCTGTGGTGAGCATAAATCCTTATAGCTTCTCAATGTAAACATCCTCTTCCAGATATCCATTGAGAAATGCAAACTTCACATCTATCTAATATACCTTGATGTTTTTATGACTAGAAATGGCAAGAAAATTTTTGATAGCTTCTAGTCTTACTACTGGTGCAAAGGTTTCCTCGAAATATACCCCTTCTATTTGGGCATACCCTTTGTAGACCAATCAAGCCTTGTTCTTGATTACTTGACCCTGCTCATTCAGCTTGTATTTGAAAACCCATTTGGTCCCAATGACATTTTTCTTTCTAGGTCTTGGAACAAGCTCCTAAGTGTCATTCTTTTCAATTTGGTCAAGTTCTTCATTCATAGCTTTCACCTAGAACTTGTCCTCACTTTCTTGGCTGATATTCTTGGGTTCAATCTATGACAACAAAGACATATTTTCACAACTTGAACTGCCAAGTATCTAACTCTCCAAGTATCTGACTCTCATGATGTTCTTTTTGTACATACCTGGAAGGTGTTTTTGACCTTGGAGTTGTGCTTGTTTCCTTGCCTTCACTATCTAAATTTATTTCTTCTTGATCTGAGGAACTCATATCTGGATTTACTTCACCATTTGAGTTCATGTTTCTTTTAGAGGACTCAAGTTATGAATCTATTTCATCTACTATCACATCAATGCAATCCTCAATCTTCTTTGTTCGCTTGTGGTAACACTTATATCCTTTACTTCGAGTGGAGTATCGTCTAATATTCCCTCATCAGTGTGAGAGTCAAACTTTCCATGATTCTTATAATTTCTTTCGATAAAGCACTTTCTTACAAACACCTTGAGTTTTTTAACTGATGCAGCTCTTCCCTTCCATAAATCATAGGGAGTTTTATTACTATTAGGCCTACATTTAATTCTTTTTGATAGATACACTGCTACCTAGTCTACTTCTCACCATAAGATGTGAGACACATCTACTTCATCCAACATTTCTCTAGCCATTTCCTGGATTGTTTTGTTCTTTCTCTCCACTACCCATTATGTTGTGGAGTTCTAGCCATTGAATACTGCCTCCTAATGTTATGCTCCTCACATAATTCTTCAAACCCTTTTAAAGTGTATTATCCTCCTCTATCTGATCTTAAGAATTTGATATTTAGATCTTTCTCATTTTCAAATTGAGATTTAAATCTAATTTAAATGTTTAAATTCTTCTGATTTTTCTCTTAAGAGCACAATCCATTTGGCCTGGTAAAAAAATCAATGAGAAACATAAATTACCTTTCTCCTCTTAGGGTTTTTCCTTTGGTTGGGCCACATATATCTGTGTGAATTAGCTCCAATGGTCTAAACGAAGAGAACTTTTTTGACTTGAAGTGAGTCTTGGTCTACTCACCAAATTGACATGACTTGAAACTTGAGTTCTCAGGTCTTGGTAGTCTCGACAAGCCTCTCACAAGTCCAAGTTTGCTGACTCTTATCAAATTGTCAAAATTAATATGGCCAAGTCTCTTGTGCCATAACTGTGCTTCATTTGTCTTTCTTAAATAACAACTTACTCTGGAGTCATCAAGCACATATACATTATTCTGAATTTTGATTACTTTTCCTACTAGCTTTCCATCCTTCATATTGTAGATCTCACAGTCCTTGGATTGAAAGGTCACATCATATCCATTATCACGCATCTGTCTCACACTAAGAAAGTTGTTCTTGAGACCCTATACATACAACACATTTTGTGCCTTTGTGTTTTGATCAAGGCTGACTATGCCTTTACCCTTAATTCTTGCTGGAGCATTGTTTCCTTTGTCCTTTTCTTTTAGCAACAATTTTTTTCTTTTATCCCCAATGATATGCTTGGAAAAATGGTTATCCACATACCATCTATTCTCTTGATTGGGCTGATAGAGCGAGTCCACAATTCATGCTTTTTTCATTCTTTCATTTCCATCTCCCCTTATCCTTTTGGGTAGCTCACTGTCTAATATTTTGGAGCTTAGATAGGTATTCAAAATTTCTTTTGCACTCACTAGATTTGTGCCACAAATTATTACATTTGAAAAATTCAACTTCACTTAAGAGGGGAGATAAGACATTTCGATCTCTAAGAGGAGAGTTTTGAGATATAAAATTTGATACTTATTATATCTAGGATTTTCATAAAGTTTGATCCTTCTACAATCAACAACATTATTTCCAAAAATATGACACTTATAACAATGACCATAAAATAAATAGGTATGCCTATTGTTGGAAGTATTATGAGTTTGGGCATGAAAATGCATCACTTGTCTAGCTGATTGATTCATTATCCATTGATGATATCCTCTTTGCCCTATTGCTCTTTTGTCTTCGTTGATTCTTTCTTGATGCTTATTTTCATAGCTCTGCCGTTCTTCAAATCCTACAAACCTGAATTTTATCTTCCCCATAAAAGATTCATGTTTCTTTGAGTATCCTAGACTCATTTTGATTCTTCAAGGCCTTTGGATATTTAGAATCCAATCTAGTTTCCTTGTGCCTTTGTCAAATTTATCATTTAGACCTGTCTCGGTATTTATTTCCTCAAGATCCGTTCTTAGAGAGGCAACCTCTACCTCAAGACTCTGATAGTTCTCTTCCCATTCATGGATCAAATCTTGAAGAACCTCTTCCTTTCATTTAGATTCTTCTAGATTAACTATCAAGGACAAAATTTCATCTTTTCATGTTCTTGAGATCGTTTCCTTCCTTATCTTGAGCAACTTCTATTTTAATTTCTTGTTCTCTTCTTCTAGTTTCTCACATGTTCCTTGTTTTTCTTCTAGTATAAGGAGTAAACTATATTTTCTCTTAATAACTTCTTCAAGTTTTTCTTTTTGATAAACAAACTCCTCATTATCAGAGTTATACATACCTTCTTCTACACATTATAGTTGTTCCTTCATCTTGTTATTATTTTTCATTGCTTTCTTTAACTCATTAAGAACACTGATGCATTCCCCTTCAAGGTCCACTAATCCCTCTTCTTCTTCTTCTTCCTCTTCAGAGTCAATAATAATTTGTTTCTTGGAGTCTATTCCAAAAGCCATAAGTAAATATTGATATGAATCATCCTTCGAATAATTTTTTTTTTTTGACTATGGTGTTGAGTTATCCTCTTTGGAGTAGAACCCCTTTTTCTTATAGAGCTTTTTCTTCTGATGTTTCTGAGATTTGTTTCCATGTTTCTAATCATCCTTTTTTTCAGGCCTTTCTTTGTAAGGGAATTTGGATGAAAAATGTCCAACTCTTCCACAATCAAAACACTTAAAGGGCAACTTCCCTTTATATTTTCCTAAGCCACGCTTTAGCTTTCTAGCTAATTTTTCCAACTCCTAATCAGATTCACAACTAGAGTAGTCTCGATGACCTTTATGCTCCTTAGCCTCCTTGGATACTTTGAATGTTGCTTCCTTGGGTTTATAATTCTCTCTTCCTACTCTCATCTCATAATTTTTTAGAGTACCAAGAAGCTAGTCCATCTTGAGATCCTATAAATTAGACATTTCTTCAATAGCTAAGTCTTTGGAATTAAATCTCATGGGAAGATATCTTAATATTTACTAAAAGTCATCTCTTCCTTGACCTATTCACCAAGTCCTCTAATCATATTGGTTGCTTCATCAACTCTGAGGAAGTATTCTTCTATATTGTCATCTTCACTCATTCTCAAGCTGTCAAACCTCATTATGAAGGTTTAATGTTTCTCCTACTTGACTTTATTATCTCCTTCATGAATCTGATTAATCTTTACCTACACATTCTTAGCAGAATTACAGTGCATAACCTTTACAAGTTCTAATTGATTAAGACAAAAGAGAATGGAATTCTTGGCTTTAGAAATATTTACATACAAATTTTTACCATTTACATCAGTGGGAGGAATATCAGGGACAACGTTGTATACTAGAACTGAAGTCCAAATAGATACTCCCAGGGATATAAGATATGCTTCCATCCTTACTTTCCAAAAGGCATAGTTTGTCCCATCGAAGAATGATATTCTGCTTGAGAAAGCCTCTTGACTCTCTTTCCTAGACATAATTCCTTATAGATGTACCTTTAGGTGGTTAGACTGTTCCTGGAGGAACGTGGATCTAATACCAATTTTTGGAATAAGGAATTACTGAGAGGGGTTGAGTCAATAATAGTGAGATTCTCAAAACTTTTTGTTGGATATTCTTTTAGTTCTTTCCTCCATTGTCTCTTTCTTATGAGAGTATTCATTCATAAAGAAAGTGAGCGACAAGATTAAGCATTCATATGTTCATACAGTCTATGACATAAGCAACACACACATATTGACACCGATGTTTTGATGTGGAAACCCAAAGGGAAAAACCCACCAATTTGTTGTTGTTTATGATGTAAATTAAGAACCTACTTAATTATGTCAATTTGTTTGTGAGCACCCACTCATAGGAGGCACCGAACCCCTTAGGTTAGCAAGTTCCTACTTGCCAAGTGGAACCAACCTCTTCTGAATGTCGGCCACCACCTACTCTTGACACTATTATTCTTTTCATACAATTTTCAAATTGAAAACAAAGGCATATAGAATTATGGAAAAAATACCAATATGGTTGGTTCCAAAAACAAATTTTGCTCTCGGTACTGTACTATTCCACAAACTCCTTTGGTCTTACACAACAACACTTTAACCTTTTCTCACAACAACATATCCTCAGCCCTCTATCTTTTGTAGCAGAGGCTCTCTGCTTCACACCTTTCAGCTCTACTCTTGTGCTTGTTTCACAACGCACTCTTTCTTCACACTACTCAGCTTTTCAACAATACACTCTTCCCCACTTTGCTTGATTGCAATCAATGGTTTTGATCCTCTGTTGCACACTGCACACTTCTGTCTCTACTATATGTTTCCACCCTACCCGTGTGTACCTTTGTAGGGCCCCTCCTACTGTTGTTGCATTTGATGGTTGAATTATACCATGGAATTAAACATAAGGATGGGCTTATGAGTTCTTCATTGACTCCCTCTGTAGTCCTCCATAATGAGCATTTAATCTCAATATTTTTGAACACTTTACTATGGCTTCCCATGCTTATTCATTGCTTCATAGAGCTTGAAAATGCTCAGGAATGGCCACTATGTTCCTTATTTAAATCTATAATATGTGCATGGGAAGTAGGATATAACTTTCTTCATCTCATCAATTATTCTCTATGGAATTTTGTCCTTGTTGACTTTTCTTAGCTCTTTCTGCAGATCCCACTGACTCCATAAACCATCTCTGATGATTTACATTTAATATCTAGCTGTCAACCCATTCATACTTTTAATTCTTTGTACTATTACATCAGAGCCACAACATATCATAACTCATATAAAAGGAATGTTACAAAATCAAATAGTTCTAATACATTTATCCCCTTGGCACTTAGCCCTTAGTTCCTCAGTTCCCCACACAACCATGTGCTAGTTAATATTGGAGCCCCTACATATTGTAAATTTTATTAAACAATCCTTATGAAATTACAAAGTCTCAATTGCATTTAGCTCCCTCTGCTTAGCCCTTTATCTCATTTCCATCATAGGACTAGGTGTCATGACCAGGGGCATAACACTTAGGTGCTAATCCTCATCTACGCCTTTGGTTCTTTGAACTTCCACAACCAATTTCCAATCTTACATCAAAGGCCCTTTAATTGTAACCTATTTCAAATGCCATTTGCATAAGTGTTATGAGGTCCTCAGCCTACGATATGTTGACCTCCAAGATGATGTCATGCTTTCATCATCTCTCTATGTGGCACATCTTGTGTGGTGACACATGTCACCCTAATTTGCCTCATTAGGTCATTGAAAATGCCAAAAAAAATTCCCATGTGACCATTGTACTACCACGTCATGTTGAAGTCATTTTCCACTTCAGATCTTAAGGGCTAATCGGTTGTGACCATGTGTTTATTAGGAGGAGAGAGAAAGATCCTCCTTGGTCCCTGGTCCTACACCAAATTCCTTTGTATTTATTTTCCTTTGTGAACTTTGTTGCTTCCAAAAAATTACAATCTATAAGGACTTACGAAGTTTGAATCTTATGATGGCCTCGTCCTCTGATATAGCTTGCTCCAAGGTTCTGATATTCCAATGGTCTCATCCTCCAATACAACCTACTTCGAGGTTTCGATAAGTCTCCTGCTCTGAGATTCCGATCTGACCTTTGCATCGAGGTTCTGATCTGACCATTTCTCCAAGGTTCTAATGTGCTTCGACCTCCGATATATCCTACTCCAATGTTCCAATCAGTCCTCTACTCATAGGTTCCAATATTTGGTCCCCTCTTAAGGAATTCAAGCTCCTTACTTTGGTGATCAAGAAATTTTGATTCCGATGGCCACTTATGGATTTCCATATACTGTTGGAAAAATTATTCATAGAACTTTTTGCTGAAGATGGTCTGATGTAGCCTTTGATCCCATTTTCAACTTGAAATATGTATCCAAACCTAAAATATGATGTGACAAACCTGGACCCCTGATTCACCATAGTCATCACTTTATGGCTTTTCTAATAAGCCTGCTACTATGGTGATTCTCCACAAAAAGCATACAACTACCATAGGATTCCTCTTGAGCTTGGATTACCAATCACTATAGTCATCATTTTATGGATTTTCAATAAGCCTGTTACTATGGTGATGCTTTACCAGAAACCTATAGCTACCATAAGATCACCATGCTAATCCAGTTGACATCAATGTCAACACAGTCACAACCACTTGCCATCTAGACAATGCCAACTGTCCAACAATTAGATTTTCAAAGAGAAATATTTTCAGCCTCCTTGAGTAAAATAAAATGAAAGAATCGATCTTTCAATAAATATAGTGCATGTGAATTGAATGAAGGGGAATTTCCCCCAATCAAGGTACACAAGAAAAGTGAAAAAAATGAGAATCTTAGTAGAAATTTTAGATAGAATTCTTGTTTAAAATTCAATGAAGTAAAGGTAAGTTGTGATAAATTATCATAATATCTTGTGATGGAAAGGAGATTAGTCTTAGAAATAGGGAAGTGAATCAATATATTTTAGACTTTTAAGTTGAAAGTTACATGAAAATAGCATCTTGGTTACTCCTAGAGCTTTAGAACAATGTTGTTGATACTCATAAAGATATAAGATTTACATTAAATTTAGTAAGTATAAAGTGAGTAATATTAGAGTCAATTTCAAGAATATGGAAATTTATTAGGAAGGGAATGCAATGGCCCCTGCTATATAGAAAAGGATTCCAAGTAACTTGAATTTCTTGTACTTGATAGATGCAGAGGGCTCAAGATTTTTGTGAGCTATAGACTTGTAACACTAAATCATGGAATGGTTTGCTAATTGGTCTATTTTATAACTGCTTCACGATTGAAAAAATTTAATTTTGATTGAAACCAAGATGACAAAATACTTTTGATTGGTTGAAATGACTATTAAATTTGATATTTCAATATTTGATCTACGTTAATACAACACAATAAATAGGAATATATGCAGGATAGATTCCATCCATGGGCATTCTAGAAGAAATCTCTCTCTCTCTCTCTCTCTCTCTCTCTCTCTCTCTCTCTCTCTCTCTCTCTCTCTCTCTCTCTCTCTCTCTCTCTCTCTCCTCTCTCTCTCTCTCTCTCTCTCTCTCTCTCTCTCTCTCTCTCTCTCTCTCTCTCTCTCTCTCTCTCTCTCTCTCTCTCTCTCTCTATTAACTTTGATATTTCAATATTTGATCTACGTTAATACAACACGATAAATAGGAATATATGCAGGATAGATTCCATCCATGGGAATTCTAGAAGAAATCTCTCTCTCTCTCTCTCTCTCTCTCTCTCTCTCTATATATATATATATAAAGGCCAAATGATATAACTATAAATAATGAGGAGGAAAACTCTTAACTTGATCCTTCATGGCCTAATGCTTCTCTTTAAAAGTTTTTGAAAATACCATAATTTGAAAAGGGCAACACATGAATTAATATATAGACACACACACATGATAATGAATGTGTATATTAAATAATATGAGGATTTTGTTGTCTCAATGTAACTTGAAGGATTAATAGTGGATATAGGTAAAATGTGACCAGAAATGGGTGGATAGCTGAGTAAGGTAACCAAATAAAATGTGGCACACAAACCTAAAAATTTATTAAAGTTGTGATAAAGAGAATGTTGGTAGCATATTGGTATATATGTTACCTATGCCTATTGTTTTGTGATGTGCCCACATGAAAAGTACAAAATGCCACTAGTCAAAGGTATCCCAGATAAGTACCTTAAAAAAATTCAATATGAATTTTATAGCCACAAATGAAGCTTCATCAAATGGTTGATTAGAACTAACATATTCTGACAAAAACATTATGTCAAGATAACCACACTAACATGATGTGCTGAAATGGATGATAGGCACAAAGATGCAAGGGAGAAGGTCCCCATAGTTGATTGAACTTAAACAAAAAAAATAAAAATAAAAATAGGGGAGCGCATGTAACCTCCAGACATCTTGATCAATAATTTTCAAAATAGAGAAGAATGCAAACCCCAAAAAGATAGTTTTGAGAAACTAGTAGGTGAGGTGTGTTAGAGAAGAATGGTTTTAAGATTTGATGATGTAATTTTCTTGTTGTCTTTTGTTTATTTGAAGTATACCCATACTACTTTAGGTTGTACTCCTGAATGATCACATCAGTTTCTTTTAATATTACCTTATTCTTTTGGCCTCAATGGTCTACTAAAACATATTAGAAGGAAAGGAATAAATAAGGGAAACCAACTGAATTATAAAACCCTGATCAAGACTTTTGCATGTATCAACTCACAAATAGTTAATGCGAACATTTTTAGGTTCACTCAAACAAAGGACAATGATGATAATAATTTTCCTAGAACCTTGGTAATGTTTAATGCATGTCATATTTGATTTTATAAAATTATGATGTTACCTAAAGAAAAAATCATTGGTGGCGAGCCATCATGGGGACAAGATAAGGAATTTTTCCTTAAAAAAATGATGATGATAATAAATATCATTATTGTGTGAATGGTATAATAAGAAAATTATTTAACCTCATGTCGAGATTGGACAATAAAGACAATTACTATAATGTATATTAGATAAGTGCATAATAATCTATTGTTGTCTACGACTAATAATGATGTACTTATATTGACGACTCAATAAAAGAAGAACCTACAAAGAGTTTCATATAGGAAATCATATGCATGCAAATAATAGGAAATTATTAATGTTAAACAAAATTAATAATAATAGAAAGAACTTTAAGATGGGGGAACCCATACGAAACTGGCTCCCTAATTCTATGGCCCTTTTGAGATACTTTCCAGGATTGGGCATGTGGTGTATCAGTTGGATTTACCTAGTCATATGCACATATACAATGTATTTCATGTTTTCTTTTGAAATAAACACATACATGATCCTAAGAATATTATTGATTGGCATAATATGATTCAGGTACACAATGAAGTTAAGAATGATTTTGTATGTTTTATGAAATGAGAAATGCTAAGCTAATGGTTGTCATAATGATTGTGGATGTAGGTCAACCAGATAGAGAATTCCTCATCGAGTCTCTATGCATAATAGATCTAAGAGAAATCATGCTATGAAAGTGAGCTATCACCCTAGTTAAAATTTAGTGGAGGCACTTCAGCTCAGAAGAGGCTACTTAGGATGATGATAATTTTATGTGTGAGGCATATCCCAACCTATTCAAATGAGGATGGTATTTTGCTTGGGGGGGGGGGGGGGGGAGATGTAATACCCCTCATTGAATTGTAAATATTCTAATTTCCTTTTACTAAAGTCACTTAGAATACTTTGGGCCGTGATAAAGGCATGGTATGAATAAGTGATAAACATAAATGTTTATCTTTCTAAATTTCATCAATAAGAATTGTTTATGGTCAACAATGAAAAATTACGGTGGGAAAAAATGTTGAAAAGAGTTTCACATTTGAGAAAATCAAAAGATAGTTATGGGCAGAGGTGGTTACCTCCCTAGATTCCTCTCCCTAGAGATAAATTATCTTAGTTATGGAAAAGGGAGCAAAGAGGGTTAGAGGGAAAATTATTGATTTCTATATGTTCAACATATCTTGACAAGCGAGGGTGAAAATGAGATTCTTCCTTTTATTTGTTATGCTCAACCATCGAACCTCACTGAAGGCTCTATTCCTATTAAGAGCATAAAATAGGTTAAAGAAGAAATTAATGGGAGTATACTTTTGACCGGGTGCAAAACAATGGATCTAATAAAAGAATTTGGCAACCCTAATTGTCAACCTACCATCTCGAAAGCTACAAGAATACTTTCTTTGAAGATGCCTAGGCTATATATTCTAGATGATGTGTGACTGTCACCTATTTAAAAACCTATAGTGAATCATTTTGAGAGTGTTTTTATTCGATGGCTGGCAAGCCATATTACCTCAAACAAATCCAAATTAGTTCTTAGAGTGCTTTTAAATTGCAATGTTGTCTCCAATTCAGGGATTGTGGGGAACTTTGAAAATTCTCTCTTCTAACATTTCGAATTCATAAACTCAACTTCATAATCCAAAATCAGTAACTAAACTATAACCAATGCTGGAGTTCGTTCATCAACATGTAACATGTAACTTTTGCATGCACCAATGCCACCATGTGGCTATGCCAAAAAAAATGTGAACTAAGTGTACACCTAGCTTCCATGATTATAGTCAGCTTCAAAAATTGATCACGTCCATGGATCACCGAAACAAGGATTCATGTATAAGTAAATACACCATCCACTCTGAGATAATGACATCAAATTTTCAGGAAACATGAAATCCTCCATAAATCCTTCATTTCCATCAACAATGTGGCTAACACCATTTCTGATTATATGTGGACATACATGTTCTAACGTTTTGGTTGCTTCAACAACATAAAATTTCCTTTCAACAACTTATGCACACTAGATTGCCAAATTACCACCTCTTGCGCCTACATCCAAAACAATATTTCCTTCAAAGTGGTTTTTGTTCTCAAAGATAGTTTTGTAATAAGAATACATCCTCACATGTCACATTTGGGAAAAGAGTTTTAAGGAATCTTCACAATTCCCTCACTACCCACATCTTTCCTTGTACCAAATCACTAACATTCATGCATGCCTTTAGAAGAGGGGAGAATGTGAAGTAATCAGGCTTCATATTCTTGAATTGCATTTGCCCAAAAATTTCTAGGGAATCATCATCTATCCCATGTTGACTATATCCAGCAAGAATTGAATTCCATGAAAACATATTTCATTCAGGCATTGCATCAAACACTTTGCAAGCATCTGAGAAATCCCCACATTTTACATACATTAACATAAATTTAGTTTCCAAAAACAATCTCGACTCAAACCTAGTTTTTATCATGTAGGTATGAACTTGCTTGACCTTTCTAAGGGATTTTAAATTGGCGCATATCAAGAATACACAAACATAGCTTTTGGAGTCTACACAAATTGATCATTGTTGAACAACCAATGCTTCTTTCAATCTGTTCTCTTTATAAAAATGTACTAATATCTATAACGTTGGCATTAGTGATGACATAGTTATTAATGTTATGGAATTGTATGAAACACCTGATGTGATCTCGATAAACACTTTCTCATTAAATATAAGGTTACAAGTATGTTCCAAACCAAAAGATCCATCTGTAATGTACTTCTGCTTATATGCATATGAATTCCTTGCCTTCCCACAAATCTCCCAAGAAAGCACATGCAAGAAAAGCACTGACAATGGTAATTGACTTGGGTTTAACACCCATCAACTTCTTTTGATGGAAAATTTGTAGTCATTTAAATATCCATCATGAACATGACCAATAATTAGAGTAACTTAGGACAATGGAATTGAAGGAAAACCAACAATACAATTGGGTGTATAGAATGCCTACAATAGTTAGGGATTATCAAGTAAATCATATGTTAAATGCATAGATAAAAGTGAATGAAAACTAGAAACAAAGACATTTAAGTCAGGTTAGGCTTTTGGAATCATAGGTGGCCACACCATTTAGCTCCCAAACTGAGTAGAAGTAGTTGTTCTAGGATTTTTTTTTCAAGTAATTTGAGACATAGAATTGACTTCTAAATCTCTAGATTGAGTCCCAACATTTTCCACTTTATCATCCCCCTCATTGGAAACAAAAGACAATTTTACAAATTGAACAAGATCAATATTTTCTATAGAAGGCGTATCAACATTTGGAAGGAGCCAACAAATCTACAAATGATTATCACCTCTATCTGTTGCAGGAGATTTATTATCCGGTTCTAATGAGATCCCAACTTATAAATTGACTTTCATGGCCTCAAAGTTTCCATTGTATTTTACAATCTTTTATGTCTCTTTCTCTAGCACTTCTATAGTCATATTATGAACCTCTTGCTCAAATTTTTTTGCTTCCAAAATAATATTCTCTTCAGGAATACCCAGAGATACAAAGTCACCCATTTCAATTGATCTAGATACAAGGAAAATCCAAAAGGAAAAGGGAAAAAATCTTCTTCTTGTGACTTCTTCCCCTAGTGTTTCTCCTGATGCATTGAATCCATTTCTTTCTTCTTCCCCCTTACACCATTTATTTCAAAATTCAATTGTCCCAGTCTTATCAAGGCTTTTTGCTTTCAATTTATTTTAAGCAGCAACACATATAGTAAGTGGAAGGAAGTTAAATGTTGGATTTCACTTGCACCATATCTGGGCAATGTGATTTGTTGTCAAGAACTAGAGACAATGTTTCATATACTTATTGGGAAGTCCAACAAGGCTATTGTGCGGCTTATTTGAATACAACAATTGCAAATGATTTATTTTTGGGTGTTCAACATATCTTGAAAAGGGAGGCTGCAAATGAGATTCTTCCTTTGATTTGTTATGCTCAACCATTGAATCTCACTAAAGGCTCTATTCCTATTAAGAGCATAAAATAGGTTGAACAAGAAATTAATGGGAGTATACTTTTGACTGGTTGCAAAATAGTGGATTTAAAAAAAGAATATGGAAACCCTAATTGTCAACCTACCATATCAAAAGTTGCAAGAATACTTTCTTTGAAGATTCCTAGGATATTTATTCTGGATGATGTGTGACTGTCACCTATTCAACAACCTATAGTGAATCATTTTGAGAGTGTTTTGCTTCGATGGATGGCAAGCCATATTACCCCAAAAAAATCCAAATTAGTTCTCAGTGTGCTTTTCAATTGCAATGTGAATAGAGTATGTCCTTTATTTTCCATAACCCTTCAAAGGTGGCAAGAAACTGTGTTATTACTTTTAAAAATGTGACAAAATTGATCTTTGTAGATACAAAGCCATCCATTTCAATTGATCCAGATGCAAGGAAAATCCCAGAGATACAAAGCCACTCATTTCAATTGATCTAGATGCAAGGAAAATCTAAAAGGAAAAGGAAAAAAATCTTCTTCTTGTGGCTTCTTCCCCTAGTGTTTCTCCTAATGCATTGAATCCATTGCTTTCTTCTCCCTCCTTACACCCTTTCTTTCGAAATTCAATTGTCCCAGTCTTATCAAGGATTTTTTCTTTCAATTTCTTTAAAGCAGCAACACATATAGTAAGCATAATGGTAGTTAAATGTTGGATTTTACTTGCACCATATCTGGACAATGTGATTTGTTGTCAAGAACTAGAGGCAATGTTTCATATCCTTATTGGGAAGTCCAACAAAGCCAATGTGCATCTTATTTGAATACAACAGTTGCAAATTATTGATTTTTAAATGTTCAACATATCTTGATAAGCGAGGGTACAAATGAGATTCTTCCTTTGATTTTTTATGCTCAACCATCAAATGTCACTAAAGGCTCTATTCCTATTAAGAGCATAAAATAGGTTGAACAAGAAATTAATGGGAGTATACTTTTGACTGGTTGCAAAACAATGGATCTAATAAAAGAATGTGGCAACTCTAATTGTTAACCTGCCATCCCAAAAGTTGCAAGAATATTTTCTTTGAAGATGCCTAGGCTATTTATTCCAGATGATGTGTGATTGTCACCCATTCAATAACCTATAGTGAATCATTTTGAGTTTTTTTTTGCTTCGTTGGCTGGAAATCCATATTACCTCAAAAAAATCTAAATGAGTTCTTCAAGTGCTTTTCAATTGCAATGTTAATAGAGTATGTCCTTTATTTTCCATAACCCTTAAAAGGTGGCAAGAAAATGTGTTATTACTATTAAAAATGTGAAAAAATGTTCCATGTCATTGGACAATTGTATTTCTGGATTTCAACAACAAAGCCTCATAAAAAATTTGCAAGGCCTAAATGATGTTGCCTCTCTTTGTATGATGCTTCAAAGAAAGAACATAAAAGAGAGTGTGTACAATCTTTGTCATGTAAATCTGAACACATTTTCTCTTGAAGCATTTGGACACTCCCAAATAGATTTATTCCTCTTAAGAGCCCTCAACATGGTGTTGTGTGGAGACCTAGTGTAGTCCAATCAGTAATGCTTAAAGACCATAGTTTTCTCCAATTTAGGGCTTGTGGGGCACTTTAACCCTAGTGCACTAGATAAGTGAAAGAAACAACACTATAAGATTTATAAATTGAAGCTTTGAAAATTCTCTCTTCTAACATTTCCAATTCAAAAACTCAACTTCATAATCCAAAATCAATAACTAAACTATAACCAATGCTTGAGTTCATTCATCAAAATGTATCATGTAACTGTTGCATGCACCAATGCCACCATGTGGCTACACCAACAAAAATGTGAACTAAGTGTACACATAGTTTCCATGATTATAATCAGCTTCAAAAATTGATCACGTCCATGGATCGCATAAACATGGATTCATGTATAAGGAAATACACCATCCACTTTGAGATAATTACATCAAATTTTCAAGAAACATGACATCCTCCATAAATCCTTCATTTCCATAAACAATGTGGCTAACACCATTTTTTATTACATTTGGACATACATGTTCTAACATTTTGGTTGCTTCAACAACATACAATTTCCTTGCACCAGCTTTACCACTTCCTATGCCTACATCCAAAATAGTCTTTCCTTCAAAGTGGTGCTTGTTCTCAAAGAGTTGTAAGGAATCTTCACAATTCCCTCGTTTCCCATATCTTTCCTTGTACCAAATCTCTAACATTCATGCATGTCTTTAGAAGAGGGGAGAATGTGACATAATCAGGCTTCATGTTCTTGAATTGCATTTGCCCAAAAATTACTAGGGACTCATCATCTATCCCATGCTGAGTATAGCTAGTAAGAATTTAATTCCATGAAAACATATTGCACTCAGGCATTGCATCAAACACTTTGCAAGCATCTGAGCAATCCCCACATTTTACATACATTAACATAAATTTAGTTTCCAAACACAAGCTCGACTCAAACCTAGTTTTGATCATGTAGGTGTGAACTTGCTCGACCTTTCTAAGGGATTTCAAATTGCCACATACCAAGAATACACAAACATAGCTTTTGGAGTCTACACAAATTGATCTTTGTAGAACAACCAATGCTTCATTCAATCTGTTCTCTTTACAAAAATGTATTGATATCTATAGCATTGGCATTACTGATGACATAGTTATTAATGTTCTAGAATTGTATGAAACATATGATGTGATTCCCATAAACCCTTGCTCATGAAATATAAGGTTACAAGTATGTTCCAAACCAAAAGATCCATCTGTAATTTACTTTTGCTTATATGGATATGAATTCCTTGCCTTCCCACAAATCTCCCAAGTAAGCACATGAAAGAAAAGCACTGACAATGGTAATTGAATTGGGTTTAACACCCATCAAATTCTTTTGATGGAAAATTTGTAGTCATTTAAATATCCATCATGAACATGACCAATAATTAGAGCATCTTAGGATAATGGAATTGAAGGTAAACCAACGATACAATTGGGTGTAATAGAATGCCAACAACAGTTAGGGATTATCAAGTAAATCATATGTTAAATGCATATATAAAAGTGAACAAAAACTAGAAACAAAGACATTGCAATCAGGTAAGGCTTATGGAATCATAGGTGGCCACACCATTCAGCTCCCAAAATGAGTAGAAGTAGTTGTCGTGGGAAAATTGGTTCAAGTAATTGGAGACATAGAATTGACTTCTATATCTCTAGACACAAGGAAGAATTTGGTGTCTCTAAATTAAATTGTTGTATAGGAAGCTATGCTTATGTGAAGTCAGAAGGTCGTTGAGGTTGAGAGCTTGTCATGCCAGGACCCAAGAATTGGGGAATATGGATTTTTGTAGGGATGTAGTTGATGTGGTTAGTAGTGAAGGTGGTATGCCAAATTTTGAGCACAATGGATTTTTCAAGAGAGAATAAGATAAGATATGATCATTTTATTAATGTCCTTGGGTGACCACAAGAGTAAGTCAATGGGACTAAAAGATACATCCCATGTCTCTTATCTTTTTGTGCATTGTATTTGGCTAATTTCTTGACGAACAAATGAATAAAGTGAAAACTAAAAAGAATATATATACCAATAGAAAATATATAATTACTTGTGAAAACTGTCACAAGTAATTACCATGATCATAAATTTTTCTTCCTTCCACTGCCCTTTCCTAGTTAATGCATTCACAAGAGCATTGTAAGTAGAGACATTAGGACAAAATCCTGCTTTTATCATTTGGATATATGTTTTTAGAGCTAGCTTAACTGATCCACACTTTCCATAAGCCCCAATCACGATATTATAAGTGTCTTGATGTGGAATATATCCAACTTTCTTCATTTCCTTAAAAAGTATAGCAACATGGTTATGCATACCATTTTTACCACACACAGCCACCATAGTATTCCACGTGACTCAATCAGGGTTATAGCCACTAGACTTAATTTTATCAGACAATAACATCATCTTTTGGAAAAAAAAAATTCTTTTTTTTTTCTTTTTCTTTTCTTTTTTTTCTGTACATTGCAATAATAACATTGAAAGTGCACAGGTTAGGATGAAAACCTGCATTCTTAATTTGTATGAAGAACTCCAAGGCTTTCTCCTCTCTTCCTTCTTTCCCAAATGAAAATATCAGGATTGTGTATGTAAAAACATCAGGCTCCACTCCTTTTATTATCATTGTATCCATCAAAGTAGTAGCTTCATTACATAATCCATTAGTATAGTAAACTGGAATAATTTCATTATGGTACACAGTATTAGGTCGATACACTTTGTTGTTCTATATTTCTGTCAAAATAATGAGAGCTTTTCCATGACCCCCTTCTTTCCCATAGACATTAAGAAGAGAATTGTATGTGATTCTACACAATGACATCCCTTTGCCTTCATCTCTTTGAAAATATTGGATGCTTCTTCATACAACTCTCCTCTGCCATAGAAAACTATAATGGTATTGTAGGTGCATTCATCAGGTCTAATTCCCTGAGTTTTCATCTCCTCGAAAAGTGATACAACTTTATTCCAAGAATTACCCATCTTGCTGTATACATCAAGATTTACATTGTAGGTGACAAAATTCAGTTCACATACACCTTCCTCCATTCTCTTGAACAGAGAGATCGCTGCTCTGTACATACCATTATGGGAATAAGTACAAATTAAATAGGTATAGGCATAGACATTTATAGGATAACCTTCCAGGGGAATATTATGAAACAAGTAAGTTGCTTTAGAGCATTGAGCCTCTATGCCTAAAATCCTAATCATGGCTGCATTTTTTTTTTACATTTGGCTTGTGATCCTCATGGTTTCTCATACATTCAAATACATCCAAGGACTTCTTCCATTCTCTAAATTCACATAGACCCTTTAATATTTCTAAAAGATCCCCTTCTTGTATTAGGGTCGAATCTAGAATTTCGCCCAAAGTTCCATATTATTGAAGAGTTGAGTGTAAAAGAAACTCACCAGTTTCTAAGAGCTCTTTCCTCCATGTTTGGCTTCCAAAATCACCATTTTTGTAGCCTACAACACCCTTACCTGAAGAAGCACCTTCTTGGAATATGGATTGTTGTAGGGATGTAGTTGATGTGGTTAGTAGTGAAGGTGGTAAGCCAAAGTTTGAGGACAATGGATTGTTCAAGAGAGAATAAAATAAGATAAGATAATTTTATTAATGTCCTTGGGTGACCACAAGAGTAAGTCAATGGGACTAAAAGATACATCTCGTGTCTCTTATCCTTTTTGCATTGTATTTGGCTAATTTCTTGATGACTTAATGAATGAAGTGAAAAATAAATAGAATATACGTATATATAAAATAGTCACAAGTAGTTACCATGATAAAAAAATTTGGTTCCTTCCACTACCCTTTCCTAGCTAATGCATTCAAAAGAGAATTGTAAGTAGAGAGATTAGGATAAAATCATGCTTTTATCATTTGACTATATGTTTTTAGAGATAGCTTAACTAACCCACACTTTCCATAAGCCCCAATCACGATATTATAAGTGTCTTGATCTGGAATATATCCAACTTTATTTATTTCCTTAAAAAGTCTAGAAACATGCTTATGCATACCATTTTTACCACACACAACCACCATAGTAATCCACGTGACGCAATCCGGGATATAACCACTAGACTTGATTTTATCGGACACTAACATCATCTTTTGGAATCTTTCCTTTTTTCCATACATTGCAATGATAGCATTGAAAGTGCACAAATTAGGATGACAACCTGCATTCTTAATTTGTATGAAGAACTCCAAGGCTTTCTCCTCTCTTCCTTCTTTCCCAAATGTAGATATCAGGATTGTGTATGTAAAAGCATCATGCTTCACTCCTTTTATTACCATTGAGTCCATCAAAGTAGTAGCTTCATTACAAAATCCATTAGTACAATAAACTAGAAATATTTCATTATGGGTGACAGTATTAGGTCGATACACTTTGTTCCTCTGAATTTTTGTCAAAATACTGAGAGCTCATCCATGCGACCATTCTTTCCCATACACATTAAGAAGAGTATGTGATTCTACATAGGGAAAATCCCTCTGCCTTCATCTCTTTGAAAATATTGGATGCTTCTTCATACATCTCTCCTCTGCCACAGACATCTATAATGGTATTGTAGGTGCATTCATCAAGTCTAATTCCCTGAGTTTTCATCTCCTCAAAAAGTGATACAACTTTATTCCAAGAATTACCCATCTTGTCGTATACATCAAGAATTACATTGTAGGTGACAACATTCAGTTCACATACACCTTCCTCCATTCTCTTGAACAAAGAGATCGCTTCTCTATACATGCCATTCTAGGAATAAGTAGAAATTAAAGAGGTATATGCATAGACATTCATAGGATAACCTTCTAGGGGAATATTATGAAACAAGTCAGTTTCTTTAGAGCATTGAGCCTCTACGCCTAAAATGACGATCATGGCTACAATTGTTTTTGCATTTGGCTTGTGATCCTCATGGTTTATCATCCATTCAAATACATCCAGGCCTTATTCCATTATCTAAATTCACATAGACCCTTTAATATTTCTAAAAGATCTCCTTCTTGTATTAGGGTTGAATCTAGAATTTCACCCAAAGTCCCATTTTGTTGAAGAATTGAGTGTAAAAGAAACTCACTAGTTTTTGAGAGCTCTTTCCTCCATGATTGGCTTCTGAAATCACAATTTTTGTAGCCTGCAACACCCTTACCTAAAGAAGCACCTTCTTGGATACCAAGTCATGGAGGCCCTTCTTCAAAACCCACATGAGCATTGGAGCACAATTGCGGATGGACAAATCATTTTATGTCTTGCGTGTCTTTGACTACTGATGGAGGAATGGAGATTGATTCAAGGATTAGATTAATGTAAAGTTTACACATGAATTACCAAAATTTCTTAGTGATTGAGTATGATTATACACAGTTTTATTGGTCTTGGTATAATATGGGCAACATGGTCTCCTAATGGAACTGATGAAGTCAATTATCAAGGACAAGGATTTTCCATGATATTAGGGACAAGCATGGTGACACTACATATAGCTGGCATTGCAGCTTTGGTGAAGACAAAGCATCCTGATTGGAGCCCTGTTGCCATCAGGTCAGCATTACAAACAACATCAGTAGTTTTTGACCACATGGGGAAGCCCCTGCAAGCACAAAATCAATCTTTTCAAAAGTACTTTCTTTTTCAAATATTTTAAATCCAATCGATTAAATGTGTTTTCTATTTTCTCAAGATATTTTCCTAATTAATGTAAAGTTTACACATGAATTATAAAAAATCCTTGGTGATTGAATATGATTATACACAATTTTCTTGGTCTTGGTCTAATATGGGCAGCATGGTCTCCTAATGGCATTGATGAAGTCAATTATCAAGGAGAAGGATTTTCCATGATATCAAGGACAAGCATGATGACACCACATATAGCTGACATTGTAGCTTTGGTGAAGCAGAAGCATGCTAATTAGAGCCCTACTACCATCAAGTCAACATTACAAACAACATCAACAATCCTTGACCACATGGGGAAGCCCTTGCAAGAACAAAATCAATCTTTTCAAAAGTACTTGTTTTTTCAAATATTTTAAATCGAATTGATTAAATGTGTTTTCTATTTTCTCAATATATTTTCCGAATTAATGTAAAGTTTACACATGAATTATCAAAAATCCTTAGTGATTGAGTATGATTATACACAGTTTTCTTGGTCTATCTCAAGCACATGAGAGGATAAATTAATATCCTCCCCAACCATACTCAATCACTAAGGATTTTTTTATAATTTATCTCTATATTGGAATCCTTAAACTTTCTCAATTAGCAACAAATAATGATTGCTAAAATCCTTCGATAGAAACTTCCATTTATATTTGTATGACCACTTACAATTACCACGAGTCACTATTAGTGGCTTGCTTGTCATTCCAAGCACTATCATGATTTCACATGCACATAATTAATATCCTCATGGACTTTTATTCATCTCTTACCATATATAGAAAAGGAAAATTGATGGGTTCCCACATATTCCTAGTTTAGATTTTCATTAATTTTATAAAATTCTTATGCCTTCCACATGAGGAAGAGGAGCAACAATATGACATACATACTAATTTTTTTGGCACAATTCTTAGCGATATTTCATTAAACTTGGAGACTGTATTCTATAGAGGATAATACCCTGGTGATACCAATTGAAGCAAAATAACCAAATCATGGGAACGATATACATAGAACAGTGAGTGAAGGGTTGAACCTTCTGTTTCCAGTAATTTCAAACTCTTCCAAATTATAGATGGAGAATGAAACCACCTGTAAATGAGCTTAATGAAACCCTTAAAAGAATGAAGAAAAATTCCAATCCATAAATTGATTTGGAGATATATATGGTAGGCCCATTTACAATGATTACTACAAACCCCTTCAAATGGATCATGATATTTAGACAAAGAAACTCTTACAACTGAATTTTGATACCCCAAATACACACATACCTTTGTTGCTGCTTCAATTTTTAATATTTTGACAGAGTAGATTTTGTACCTTTACAATGTTACAAAAACACTCTTACTGACAAATGTTGCTATAGAAGAATTATAACAGTGAAACCTACTTAAATGATGAATGTTTGTCTCACTTCAAATCCTTACTGCATAACTACGAAGTACTGATGACATCAAATTCCCAGAAGTATGCCATAGTAGAGTGCATTGATTATGTCCCTTACTGCTTGATACTACTAAAGATTAAGTAAGAAGAGGGCTTAAAAAAATACCTATATTGGTTTGATGCAAAGGTTGTCTGCTTCAGGTATATGTTACTTTTAGTTGCATACATGTTCAATGATATTCTTTATACTAATGCAACAGCACAGATTTAGAACTATAATTTTCATACGATTATTCATAATTGTAAACATACCTCTGTCTATTCAATATGCTACCCTAGATTCATCTTGGTTTTGCTGCCACAATCTAACTCTGTCAGAATCTTAAAAGATATGCATTATTTAAAATTTCATCCTCATGTAGATCTGAATGTAATATCCAATCAACTTGTGAGTTGCAAGATGGTATAATGAATCAATTCTCTCTCAAGGAGGCCACAAAGTTATGTTAATGACAATGTTATCATGCTTTAGTCAATGAGCAAGTTCAATATGCCACATGGTTCAGATATGAACCTTCCAAATAATAATAACCAAGTCTGCATAGTTACTGCAGCTTTCACAAACATGAATATACTATAATTTCACTGCAACAATCATCTTTAAGGAGGTCAAGAGATTGTGTAAAATGACCATTGAGTGCCCAGTGTTGACTAATCGAACCTTCATGTGCTCAGATTATTGATAACCTTGTTTTAGGGATACCTCCAACATAACCATAATCCATCTCTTGAGATCAATATGATCCTTCTTTAACTTTTCTCTTACACAATCCCTCGGCCTTACTCCTACAATAAGTCAGATGATTTGATCCTTCAAGCAAGGCATCATAGTGACTTGACCCCATCGCAGAAAACTTCTATCTTCAAAGAGAAATATCCTTCCAAAATTAGAGGCATTGATAAAGAGAATAGGTGTTGAACATTTGATACTAATCAATGATCATGGTGATCATGCTCAGAATTTGATGGAGGAATTTTAGATTCTTGGACCCTTCTGAAATATGTTTTGGTCTAGGATTTGTTACTCTTGATTGATGTCCATGACTGTAACTTCTTAGGAAATAATCTCGGCTTCAAAAGTAATGATAGAATGAATGTAAGACTATGCCTGTTAACTGGAGTATTCCAAATATCTTAGATAGATATCTCCTGCACTTGAGCAATCCTCTAGAGATGCAAATAGTACTTCAAACATATATTTGTAGAGGATTGACCTTACCTCCAGGGATCATAGAAAATATATTTCCATAAGATTACGATGATGATACAATCTTAAGCTTGCTGAGTAGGACTGTTATAAAGTACAAGAAAATACCTTGATGCCATCCAACCTTTTCCCGTGATAGTTGAATATATTTAATATTGGTGCCCATGTTTACTGATTAGGGCTTGAAGAAGGCCTTAAGAAATAACCGAGATTTAAACTATGATTTGATTTACTAGAGAGAGCTGGAGGTATCAATGAAATTCTTTAGTGATTGCAATCTCTTTAATCTTGGGATTGTCCTCACCTGAGCTCTGATAGCATGTTAGTTTTCATTTAACATGTTCTTTGCTTAGGTTAGATACTTCATTCAACTATATTCCCATTAATCCATTTTCCAATCACATTAGACATTATATAATAGTAACTGACGAAAGAACATAAATGATAGATGTAGAAGAAAAGCCAAGACATAAAGACACGAGAATATGGCTCAAGCCAAGGAAAATCCCCAAGATGGGGAACCCTTGATCAAATCTTCTTATTATTATCACCAAATGTTCAACAGATAAAGAGAGAGAGTACAATGATATAAAATAACTTTCCAATATGAATATTAGGCATAACTACTCTTAGATCCATTCAATCCTGTAATCTAGGCAGTTTGTTCATAGAGGATAAATCATATTGTTGTAGAAGATTGGTTTGGTTAGGGCAACAATAGTCCACTACTTTCTAAGTTGACTAATCCAAAAGTCCTCCTTTCTACTACGACCTTCCTTATTTCACATAATGCTCCCTTTTGCTAGCTTAAGGAGCTGGTTTATGACCACATTAAGGTCACCGTTGATATTATCTTTGTGGTTCTGGATTAGGGCTTCTGAAGCATGTTGCTCCAACCCTTGAATATCTACGAATAGTGTGGCCTTTTTCTTCTTACAAGGGCTCTATTATTTGTAGTAGTCCTAGCCTATTTTTAAGTTTCCACGTCATCCTCAGCAAGCACCCGAATACTATCATATAAGGTCAGTGACTTTCTGTTGTATTTAAGATTCCTGGGCAAGTGATTCAAGGCCTATGGTCAAGCTGTGAGAATATCTTCTAGCTGCGGCCAAACTATAGGAAGAAGTAACATATGAAACAAGTCACAACCCATATATAAGATTGTCCTTAACCATAGAGAAGCACTGTTTCCAAACTTGGACCTGTTATGACAAAGCCCTAACCAAAATAGTTCCAACCATAACCATAATTTAGCCTCCTTAATCTTTGCTGCCACAGAGATATCTTTTTCGTTTGATTGATGTGTCCCAAATGAGAGAGAATGCTCCTCTATATACACAATTCAATGGAGTTGAGGGGACATGACTTTTCATCTTCTTAAGCCGACATATACTTGAGGCCAACCTAAATAATTTACATGAGAGAAACATAAATTCAAAATTCCACTTCTACTTATCCAAATTTGATGATATTTAGATCGATTTTGGTCCTCTCAAAAATAGGAATTCAATGCCACAATTATCTTCCCCAAAGGAGTTGTTCAAAGTGGAATTTGGCCCTAGTTTCCATTTTTAACAAAAATAACTATCAATATTTTTTTCTAGAATTTTAGGTTGAATTCACAATAGTATGCTTAGAAGTGTCATTTCAATGTTTGGAAATTAGGATATATAAATGTGAGATATATACTCTACATCTTTGGGTTATCTCCTTTTCAAATTTGAGTTTTCTTAGGCTACATGTTAATTGTTTGAACTTTAAACTTTGAAGAAATTCCTGAATGGACTTCGTAAATAATCGAATGAATTGACTTCATAAGGCAGTGGTATCATAAATTGTGTTACTTCAAATACTTGACTTCCGTATTTTCACAAAATAGAATGTCCTCAATAAATACTTATGCATCGATACTTATGTTTAGGATTATATATGTGTTGGAGTGGTTCCTTTGTGTTTTACTTAATCCTGATGTTGACAAGCTTTAGCTAACTTTTTTCATCAATTTCTCATAGAATATGCAAAATGAAATGATTGTCAAAATGTGGCAAAAATTACATTTCTTCAGATTTATTTATTTATTGTTCATGACAATATAATCATGTTGTAGGAATGATTTATCCTACAGTCTGTTTCAATTTGTTGATTTTTTTTTCCTCCCATTTTTTTACAAGGATGTAGATTTCATTTTCATGTTGATGGTTTTTGCATGTATCTTATCTAGCCCCAAATGCTGGTAATGGAGCGGATCTTGCAAATTAGTCGTGGACATAGACTCTATCATAGGTTAATGTTACAATATCACTTCCACCTAGTATTAGAAAAATTTAAATGGTATGTGACATAAAAAATAATTATTTAACAGTAGGGTTGAAAGGGCAACCTCATGTCTTAGTTGTAAGTCATTTATTTGCGTTTCTTAGATGTAAGTCATCTGTTTGATTTTAAGCTTTATCAGATCAATTATTTCACTAATCCAATATGCATGGCCTGTATTTCTCACTCGATGTTAGTTACTTGATATGGTTGATATAACATTCAATTCTAGGCCAATTTTATTTTAAGTCAGAGATTTTATTGATTGAAAGTATGTTCATGTTTTGATTAGTTTACTTGGAAATTGATTTAAATTTTTTTTGTAAATTCCATGTGGATGATATTTTTTCATGGTGAGCTCTTTGCACCAGTAAGGTCAGATGAGTCCTAGAACATAGGTATATAAGAAACACATCTTTGGCCTTTGTTGTGTATCTGTTATTCTTTATATCATTGATGGATGGTTATTGATTGATGTAAAACAGAGGATGGGAATTTCCTGCCAGTTCTCTTTACAAAACAAAATCAAATGGAGTGGTAGAATTTTGTTTTAAAGGGTGAGCCAGAAATTAGTACCTGAAAGGTAGAACTTGAGAATAGAAAGCTATCTGATCTGGATCTAGAGACAAAATAGACTGTGGAAAAAAATGATCGTATTGATGAGTCTTCCATATAAATAAGCTCTAACTATTAGACCACTGCCCAAATTTCAGTTATCTACAATGGAAATAATGACTGTAGCTTTATTTGTATGAATAACGACTTTGGCCATTGTCTTCTTCATTTCCTATGAATGATTTTGATTTTCAAACTCCAACTAGTTTATTGTTAAACTAATTAAAGATTTGATGACAAATGTATAGTTTTCAAGCTCTTTTCTAAATCTATTTTCTTGAGAAAAATTGTCTTTTTACTTTAGGTACTGTAGATTGCTACTATGTCACATATGCTATGATATAATTACCTAGATAAATAGACAAAAGTGTTGTACAAAGTAGTCTTTTTTAAATCTAAAGAAATAGAATTTCCAAATACAAATTTTATTAATTAAGAACATCTTTTAGTTTTCTTAGCTAAGCTATGATTATATTTCAGTAGGGGATTTTGTGTATGCTGATATCATGTTGTCTCTTTGGTTTCTGTTAGGTAACAATGGTTAATAAGGAATGTGTTCTTGAGAAGAAGGCACACATTGTATTATACTATCGACATGGATCTCCATAGTTTTCAAGCATGGAAAAAAACACAGATGTCAGTGGGATCTCCAAATTCCGTGGGATGAATATAATACTAGTGCTAATTTTGATTGCTTGTCAGATAAAGAATGTCACAAGTCAAATTCAAATAAATAGAAGTATCTCAAGAATGAAGCTGAAGCTATTTCTTTCTGTCCAAGTCAATTTTTTTATTTGTTGGTTGCTGTCATGTTTTGAGTGCGGATTTATGAAATTCCAAATTGCATGTTGGTTTATGTGAAGGAGAAATATCTATCTATATATATATAATTTTTCTTATCTTTTGGGCATCGGATCCCCCCACAACATGTTTTGGGGCCTAAAGCCCAAGTTTTGGTCAAATGTATTGTAAGACTATGCGAATTGCGGGTGCGGAGCGCAAAATGTATATTGAATCATAGGGTTGTCCGCCCTAAGTGTTGTAATGTAATGTAATGTCATGTCGGCCTACCCATGGTCCGTGGACCATGGGATTGTATAAATAGAGCGAGGCTCTAAGTTGTAAAGATAGCTAATTAGATATAATGATAGATGAATATGAATGGTTCAAGCATAGAGTAAGAGTCTAAGTGCATTGGGTTGTAGTAGTAGGAAGAGGCTCTGCAACTGAGTGCACAGAGGCCTAGTAGAGTCCACAGCTGAGTGCACAGACCCCTGCAGCAGAGTGCACAGGGCGGTATCGATTTTGAAACCTTGAACAAAGAATAATAAAGAGAAGTTGATTCCAACTTCTGTGCATCTGCTTGTATATTGCATTCTATACATTTATACTGTTTTGTTTATCACACGCACTTATATGAATGTTGGATATACTGTTAATTATCACTAGACTTACACATATAAGCTAAGTAATTGCATAATAACAGGTCAATAGTAAGTAACTTGGGTAATAATACAGATTGCGCCCTGAGTAGGGCTACGTGAAGGCAGCATCACAGGTTGCAAGGGACTAATAGATGCACGTAGTGACCTGTGCGCATGGTCAAACCGCGGACCGCCAAAGCTCATCAAACATCCCCAGGGTGCGGAGACCTGGTTCTAGCACCCTTCCATACTACTTTGGGTGAGACCTCAACTCGCGCTCCACGGATTGTTGCCGAAAGGGCCAGAAGTACTGAGATTTGTTTGGCTAAATCACCTCTGAACCTGGGTCAGGCCCCTACAAGCCAACAAATGGTTCCGCTGCCAGGACTGAGATCTACATAAGGGATGTCTGATGTCATGCCACTAGAATCCAACAAAGAAATAAATTGAAGGGTGGTTGGACAAGAAGATTCATGAGTTCGCGGTGCAGGAAAATAGAAATATGCAAGTACCTAAGGAACAGTGGTTGGAGTGCTACTTGTATATGGAAATCCATGAAATTTTATTTGCATCCTTTCCTTCTAAGCTGTATGAGTGGATCATGAAGCTAGTAGATAGTCAGGGAAGGTGTAGGCTCGACAAACCAATCGTGTGGACTTCGGAATTAGTGCGCAGACTAGAAGCATCAGGAGATAAGATCGCGCGAGCTGTGGACCATTGGCTCGACCAAATTATAGGAGGATTTATCATTGAGTTCGTAGTAGATATGATTGTTAGCTACAGTGAGGCGGAGTGACATTTCCTCAAGGGACTGCGAGGTAAGTATATTAAATCTTTGAACACTTGGATTAAGATGTTATTGTGTGAAAAGTGGGTTATGCAAATAAATTAATGTTTGGGACTATGTGAAGTGGGAAGATCTACAAAAGCAGAGGTAGTGAAGAATTAGAAACTAGTCCCTTAATTTCCCCCTCATGGGAAAGTGAGGAAGAGCTCGTGAAAGTTTCTCTGAGAAGCATAGTCAGTTTGATAAGGTAGTGAATTCTGCGCTTACCACCTCCACCTACACCACCACCTGTCTCACCCTCCTCACCTCCATCTCTACCCATCCCACCTCCACCACCACCACAGTTCAGTATGGTTAGTGCAATCAAACTGTCGATATTCAGAGGAGTAGGAATGAAGATCTGGACCAATTCTGGTTCGTCGTAAGGGTGGTATGAAAAGCACAAGGTGTCGTGGATGAAAATATCAAGAAGGCTATGCTAGTGAGCGTGTTGCAAGATCACGCATTAACATGGTACATCAAGCATTCTAATGACCATCTAAATGTAGGAATCGCAAAAATCCAGACTACGTTGAATAGGTAATTTAGTAGACCAAAGTCGGAAACACAATCAATCATCGGGTTTAAAGAGATCGCGATGCTCCTGGGTGAGACCCCCTTGGATTTGGACCAAAGACTGAAGGATATGATTTGCAAAGCCAACATGGTGTTGACGGATGGACAACACCGTGCATGGTTTGTAGTGTCACTAACACTGCACTTAAGGACGACGTTGTCATAGCAAAAACTTTCCACCCAGGATGAAGCTTTGGAGATGGAAATGAGATTGCATGAGACCCCTATACAAGACCCTATTCTCGGAGTCCAACAATTCCACGCGCAACTACAAAATCTGTGTTTGGAGATGCAGAGCTTGAAATAGGACATGACACCCCGGCTAGAGGCGCGTGAGGAGGTATGGTGCATAAAATGCAAAGGCCAGGAGCATGGCAAGGACCACTGTCCAGTGTTCGCGAATTACTTGGCAGGAGGAGGGCTGATGCCACTAATACCTGAGGCATAGGCAGGACCAAGCACGACACCTGCATTGTGGTGATTAATCTATTAGATAGGAGGAAAACACACTACGAATAATTGTCATCTATTGTAGAAGTATATGTAGACATCCCAGTAATTGTTTTGTAATTTCTGCAGGTCGGTAGGCCATGATGAACGCACCTGTAGAAGCTACGAACTAATGATGGATCAGACTCCTGCCTACAGGGTGTAGACCGAAACACGAGCCCTTGCCCCAAATGGAGGAATAACGTGCATTAGATTTCAGGGGCACAATCGAGGTCAAGGTGGAATGGGACTACGAAGGGGTCGCAGACAGCTAATTTGTTACAATTGCGGAGGGCCAGGACACTATGCCCGCGATTGTACAAACCTGACAAGGACATCATGTTTGTACTATACTCAGTTTGATCATGAGGCAGAAGACTGCCCTACATTGATAGCAAGACTGTGTAAAAAAGGGGTACTTCAGCCCCCTTCAACTCAGAATTTGTAGATGGTGAGGTCTGAGCTGTGTGAAGAAGACCTGAATGTAAACATGATGCTTAGGAGTGGTATGACCACTGGTGATGATAAAGGTAAGGAATCAGAAGACAGTGCGTGGGTTAGCAAGGCTCCTACAAAGGAACCTAAATTTGATTTAGAACGCACGAAGGAGACTTTCATGGAAGCTAAGAAGAGCTTCACAAAGGCCTCCACTTCAGGTAGTAAGGATCAACTAGAACTAGGGATGGATCCTTCAATGCTCACTACCTTTCTGGAGACATGCATGAAACTACTACGTGACAGCAAGACAATAAAAGGACTATAGGAACTTATCACTAGGTGCGTGGGGTCAAGAGAACCGCACGTGGTTTGGAAACTTGGAAAGCATGCATTGCACATAGGAAGGGAAATGAGGTTGACTGCGCAAATCGACGAGTATGAAATGGATCAGGTAATCCTGGATCTCAGATTGGACACGAATGTACTGCCAAAACAAACATGGGAATGCATGGGCAGACCCACGCTACAATGGTCTCCTATTCAGTTACGAATGGTGAACCAACAGAAGATCTTTCCCATGGGAAGATTGTAAGGGGTAATAGTAGATATTGAAGGTGTGAGTGCGCAGGTGGATTTTGAAGTGATAGAGATTGTCGATGACAGTAATCCCTATCCCGCACTACTAGGAATAGAATGGGCCACCGATATGAACAGAGTCATAAATTTGAAGAAGCGTAAAATGATCTTTGAAAAAAAGTCACTACGTGTAGTAGTACCACTAGATCCAGCCGAAGGAGTGCAACGATGATAGTGATGATGATCTTGATTGTATTTACAAGATAACCATGTGAGAAGAGGATTGGGTGAATCCAACTACAGATGGAAGGATTTCATGGGAGCACGAAAGCTCCTGCACTTCGGATTCAGACGAAGAGATAAAGCGATGGCAGAATCGGTTGCATGAAGTAACAACGCTTAATTGCAACATGATGGTTAGATCACTATGCCGTGTGACAATAGAGGCAAGGGATCTACCTACATATGATGGGTTAATAGTGATTGATGAATTCCTGAATAAATTTGAAATCGTAATACTAGAACAACAACGATTTGATGCTATGAAATGGGCACGACGCGCAACGCCTGCACGATGGTGGGGTACACATAAAGGAAGTTTTGAGGACTGGCGTGGATGCAGAAGGATGATGCACCTACGATTTAAAAAACCCTAGCTTAGGATGAGAGCTAGTCACCAGGGGTGGAACAACTTGCATGCCCACCTTTCCCGATGGGTATAGACATATGTCGTATAGCCCGCACAAGCGCACACCACTCCTAGAATAGAGAATTAGAACAAAATGCATTAGCAGGAAAGGTGACGCACACTACCAATTATCCATGGAGAAGCATTCGATAGGGTGTGTGAAGTACTGAACAAGGTTCACTAGGTGAGACACACTGACTAGGACCTATGTGTACTAGCGGTTTGACAGGCCTATAGGACCATGTGCAAAACCTTGACCACGGAAACGATTCCAAAGGTGCGAAATAGAATAACAACCGTAATTTCTGAAGAGAATTCAAAGGCGAATCCACATGTCATCGCAACCACATATGTGATAGTGCACGAAGCCCATGATGAAGAAATCGCATAGCTATGTGAGGTCGAACACATAAGGCTTCAGGAAGCCATTCGGCGAGGGAACCTTAGACTTCGCGAACTCAAAAAAGACTGGGTATGACTGAGGAAGAAAAGCGTTTTGATGGATGCAGAGGTCAAGAGGCTGGAAAACGAGATCAAGCAAGCATGTCTTGTCAATAAACCACGGATGACAAGGCAAGGTGCAGATGATCATACCATTGAATTAGAAGACTATCACCGAGAATATATGACTCTGCTACCATGGCTACGACCGCAGCTCACCAAACGCAGTAACCAGAGGAGTGCACTACACACGACAGAACACACGGCACCAGCTGTTGCGAGGGAAATTGAGGATTTTCCGCGGACTATACTGGAGAGCGAAAGGGAGGCTTGCACAGGTGGTGCAACAACCTGACTAGCCGTAGGAAGCACAGTCTTAGCACTCAAGGCAGTTGAAAGGAAGCATGGGACTATAAAATATTGGGGTTGCGCTGAAAATCCTAAAATCACCTCGGACACTGAGACCAGAAAAAGATAACCAGGTAGCAGGACTAGTCTGCATGTCCCCGAGGAATCCGCGGTTTGGTAAGATCTCAATGGAAGAAAAGGGAAAGACTATCACCATTGAGACATATGAAGAGGAGGAGGACCTACAAGCTCTGATTGCCGAGGTAGAGGAAGCAGAGGACGTGGAGGAAGATATCTAGCCGGTGCGCTCTGTAGCAAAATTTCCTGAGTACGTCCCTCCATGAAAAGCGAAAACTAAGATACAAAAGGATCTGGATGGCATAAAGACCGCACTCCAGACCCCGCTTCCTCCCTGATGGAATTGTGTTTAAGGGCTCGCACCTAGGCCGAGTGCCCACAATGAAGTTCAAAGATTGGGACCTTGCGGATAGCAAGAAATTACCACACTTAGAAATGACGAGCCTCATGAAACATAACACGGAGGGGCCAGTAATCACGTTAGAGCCACGAAAATGGTTGCGCAGTGTGGAGAAGGCTAGGTTGCTACATCTGCTGTGGATACCACACTTTCACCGCGCACCCATCACTATTTTCATCATCAAGCAGCTGCTTTGCCTGGTGCATGATGGGTACTTATGGTTGGAGGATCCTATTCCCATCATGGTGGACCTCATCCACAGGGTTTCTCAGCTTCCATGTAAGGGAAAGGACCCCACGACAATAGCAGGAAAAAGTGGTGGTTTGGCCCTGTTATAGACATTTTTGTGCCTAACAGCATGAAGCATGAAATGTCAATAATCTAAGGGATCCAAAGTCCCTAAACATGTTGTTCCTACCCCTAGAGGAACAAGGTCAGCAAACCACAGCACTTCAGATCAGTTCTCCACCTGGAAACACTCAAAAACAAGCAATTTCAGGATCATGTCAACTGCTCCACTGAGCATCTGCGTTGAATGTCAACTGCTCCACTCTGTACCTGCGCTGAATGTCAAATCTAATGAAGGCTACCTGCGCTGGGCGAGATTGGCCAAGTGGCACAGTCATTCTGCAAGGTGTCAGGTGCCCAGGAAGCTTCTAAATGACACTTGGATCAGCAAATTCGCCCTATGATGAGTAAGAGGTCCTTAAACTCCAAGTGGAAGCTAGGATCTCCAAGTGGACTCAAGAACTGGAGTATAACTGAAGAGGGAGAGGACACAAGTTAGCTTCATGTCAGTCTCAAGCTGACTCATCCTTTCTCCAAATATCCTATATATAGAGCTCTCTCATGAGGTCTTAGGAGGCTGGAATTTTGTGAATGTAAGGAAGTGCTGTTGGTTTGAGTATAGAACTATTGGGTGATTGCTTTGAAGGAGGTGAAGAGGAGATTTCTTTCTGCTGGGAGGTGTTGCTGGATTGGGCCTCTTATGGTTGTAACACTCTCAGAACTTTACTTCTTCCATTAATAAAGCATTTGAGGTTCTTCTATATGCATGTATCTTAATGGTGTATTGATGCTTGTATATTTGATTTATTCTAATCCTTGAATCAATTATGGATGTATGCTTCTTGTAGTTTCCCTTTCTTGTGCTTTTGCAGGACCTTTGTGTAGCTGGGCCAGTGAAAGAGCAAGGAGCTGGGAGCAAGCGGCAAGGAGAGAAGATTGGATCAACACTAGCGAAAGACATCGGTTGGTGGATCTCTTTCTCCCCTATTTACTTTCATAAAGAAGAAATCTTAGATAGCTTTACTTTCAGTTGTTGCTGAGGTACTATCACCCTTAGAGTGGGATAGGGTCATTCCATGTCGGATACTTTTCCCTACAACACATTGGCGACTCCGCTGGGGAGCGTATCTTGTTGGTTGTTTGTGTTTTTGCTATTCATTTCATAAACAAAGGGAGTACCGAATCGAACTGTGTTTGAATCATTCAAATACAAAGTAGAGGGCAGCTACTCTAGCTCAGTTTCTGGGCAAGTTTATGATTTGAAGAGCTGATCCACAAGGACTCTAATAAGCTCTTAGTGATAGCTTTTCATCCTCCTTGTCATCCCTTAGTGTGTCCTTGACTGATAGCTTCTGATTTGAGCAAAAACTGTGAATTTTTGAGCAATCTGTGACCCGGAAACTGTGAAAAACGTAAGTCTCGTTCTTCAGTGCAGGCTGTACAAAGGCAGTCTGCATTTCAGCGCAGGTAGTCCCTTCGGGAACTGCGCTGAATGTCAATCTGACAGTCCTTTACCTGCGCTGAACCAGTAGTACACTGTGCTACTGGGGTTTCCTGCTGTTTCTTGCCTTGTTTTCACTCTTGTTTTTTGTTGTTTGTTACCAGTCAGTGTGCCTATCTGAAACCAACTTTCCTTGTCACTATTCCGCCTCAGTTGTGTAAAGAAACTGTGTTTGTTCTTTGTGTATTTCTTGTACATTTACAGTTTCCCATAACGAAAGTGAACTAGTCTTGCTGTGACCTCTTAGATCTAGACCTGTGATAAAGTGTCGTTTTGATCTTAAGAGTTAGTTTGATTGCTGTTCATAGCTGATTGAGCTTTTGCTTTCGTCATATGGTTTGAGTTTATATATTTCTAGTGTCGAAACAAGTAAACCGTAAGGTGTCTTTTTGATTTTAGACAAGCTTGTTTGCTTTCACTTGAAATTGAATTCGAAATTATACAACAGCTTTCTTTTTGTAATACATCAACATTAAGAAAGAGAAAAGAAATACCTTCATTTTGCATTTGCATTTTTGATAAGTTTGCATGTTTGATCTAGGAGAAAGTGCATTAGTGTGTGCTTTGTGATCTGTGTGAAAAGATGATGTCTTTCTTTTCCCTCAGTAGTTAGGATTTTCAAAGTTAAAAGATTATAAAGCTTGCTTATCATCTTAGACTGCATTTAGGAATTTGTACCAATACATCTCGTGGTGATCCTGAAAGACAAACTGCTAAACAAGATCAACTTAAAATATATTGAATGAACCTAACAACGCTTTGTAACATAATGCTCACAATAGAGGTCTAGGTAGAGACGTGTTCCGGCGTCGTTAAACGTAGTGACTGTCGATCTCTACCAAGGTGGGTGATTCCTCCTGAGGGACGATAGCACTAATACAGACTTGTGCTCCCGCGTACCATCGCGTATATTGGGAGACCCCTATAGGCATTTATCCTTTATCCTTAGGAAGCCGTGTCGGCCGCCCTACTGATCGCGATGCAGTGAACACAGCATTCACGAAGATCGACCACCCGTACCGTAAAACGTATTCTGTGGTTTCGCGAAAGGTTTGGCACACCCTCTGCCTAGATCTCCAGAGCAGTTTCTTTTGGCCTTTTTCAAACTCTATAACTGAAAAAGTCCAACCGAGCATTTGTCACTTCGGGCTCGTTAAAACATCAAAGGAGACTAGAGTCATCTTTAGCTTTTTCTCGACTCTTAAAAACTGAAAAAGCAAGTTGTGTCTAAAAGCGTCTAATAAAATTCATTCAATACGGAAACATAATTCCCCTTTTGTATTTTAGTTGATCGAGTAATCCGCAACCGTGGAGGAAAGTCAATTGAAACCCCGTCATTCGCGGAGGCTTGCGAGTCAACCGTCTTTGTCTCCGGAATCGAAAGTAGTACGGACGAAGCGAACTCGCTTGACCGCGTCAAAATCTCCCATTAAAGTTAGAACAACAGTTCCAACAACATCTGAGATTCCGGTCACTCCTAGTATTTCTGGAACCCCTGCCTCTATTGAAGAAGTTCGACAGCCACAGAGGGACTGTTGCACTGATCTTGGTCTGAGAACAAGTACTTGCATAACTGAACCAGTTCCATCTGTAACCGGTCCACAGAGTCTTATGGCTCAAACAACTGTCGCTGTCGAAACAACCCCTTCTTCGGCACCAGAAATCTTTTACGGACCTGACGGTCTTCCTCTTCCTCCTGGTCTGATTGCAATAAAGGAAATCGTAGAGGACCAGCAAGCAAATACTCCAACTCATTTTGGAGTAGGTGTCACTCTTTTTCCTTCTGCATCAGAAGTTTGTCCACCACCAGTGGAAGTTCCTGTAGAATCGCTGGGCAGTCTATTGGATATACTTAAAATGTCTGAGCAACCGTCGACATCTAGGACTGTGCCAAACGACACAGCGACGGCAGAAGCTCCTGCTGTCACTCCAACGATGTTTGCCGGCATACCAGCTGTCCCAACTAGCTCTAAACAGCTAGAAGGAGTCCACCCAGGGACTATTTCGACAGTATGGTCTGTTCCAGTTTGTTCATCCGAAGTAATACCCGGTAATTCTTATGTTGAAACTCGACAGATTGATCCTCATAGAGGTCAATTTGGGTCATCTAGTCCTCAAGGACTAACAATCCCTCTGAGTTCCGGATTGCTACCATATGGGGGGCAGTATGCCCTTTCATTACCTCCTACAGGAGGATACCCATACGGCAGTCTTCAACAACATTCAGGTTTGACTGAAGTTACGACCAGTGGTTGGGTACCTATGTTACCTCAACAGCCAAGAGTTGTGTATTCTATGCAACAGTGTGTACCTATGTCTAGCATCCCGACGACGCCTGCTATTGTAACCGTGTCGCAAGTTCAATCGATGCCTGTTGTATGTCAACCCCAGGTTGTAATGCAACAGCCCCTTGACCCTGCAACACAACCACAATCGCCAACTGCCGGGACGACACAAGTACAAATGGGTACAATAACCCCACATCTTGGTCCGTCGGTTAGTATGGCACAACAGAACATGGCCTCGCAGCCATGGATGGTGCAATACCAACAACCACAATTCCAGCAGGTGTACCAAGGATCTGAGCAACAGATCTTTGCGAATAGTGGACAACCGTATATTCAAAACGGATTAAATCAACCACTTTACAGTGGCCAAGTCCACCAACCATATCAGTCATATCAGCATCAATTGCATTATGCTGGTATGCAAAGGCCTACTGCTCAGGCGATTCCATCGTATCCTGGGTACGCCTCGCCAAACCTGAATCAACAGTTGCCATTCGTGGCAACTCTAGAATTACCAGATTTGCATCGTTTGACGAACGATCCAATCGCCTATGCCCATTGGTGGCCAGCGATTCCTCACAAACTTCCTTCGGACATTCCTAAATTCAATGGAAATCCTGGCGAAGACCCGTCGAATCATGTGATGACTTTTCATCTGTGGTGTTCGTCGAATACCTTGAATGATGATTCGATAAGGCTTCGCCTTTTCCAGAGGACATTGACTGGTCCGGCGGCTAAATGGTATATTGAGTTACCTAGAGCCTCTTTCGACAATTTCAGTTCCCTAGCCACGACTTTCCTAACCCACTTTCAGTTACCTATTAGGTACGAAACTGGAACAGAGATCTTAACCAATTTCAAGCAGACGACGGCCACACATATATCTGATCATATACATGAGTGGCGACGTCGTCGCAGAATGGTAAAGACTTATGTTCCAGACCAGCTATTAGCTGAGTGGTTTATAAAGTCGCTTCTTCCTGCTATAACAGAAGATGTGGCCAAGGGAGGGGTCGTAACAGAGGAGCAGGTTATTGCTCGTGCCCAGTATTTAGACTTAGTATATACTCAGTCTGGCACGCTCTATGATAAGATACCTGACGCCCCCAGACCGGAATTTTCAATCCCTCCTCCTCCTGGATCGAACAGTGACTCTCATGCCGGTGATGGTGTGATTGGCACTGCAAACACAAAGTCGACAAGGGATTCGAATAAGAAACCCCGTAAGACTTCGAATCAAAAAGCAAATCAAGAAATTCTTGCTTCGGAAGTAAATGCTGTATCTACGGATAAAGGCAAAAATTCTAGTCAACCAGGAAGCAAGAAGAAGCAAAACAAAGGGAAGAAGAAGAAACAGGGTGAGTCATCCCCTCAAAAAACTTCTTCAAACCCTCCTGGGCAAGGGAAACAAATTTATCCATGTCAAATATGTGATGAAGAGGATCATTTCACAAGGAACTGTCCGTTCAAAGCTGAGTTAAAGAAGTTCTTTAAAAGTTCCCAAAATTCAGCTGTGTTGACTGATCCATTTCCCAACCCAGGTCAAAACATGGTTGATAGTGGGAATGCTTCCCCGTCGCAAGTGCTTATGTTGTCGGTCTCTAAGCAAAATGATGCTTTGATCTCGACAAGGAGTAAAGATTACGGGAATCCGCCGGTATCGAACGACAAAGGTAAAGATCAACCTAGTAGTTCGACAACAACTTCGGCAGAAGTTGTACCCCCCATCACGCATGAGTTAACAATAAAACCGCCAAAGGGAGTAGTACACAAGTCGATGTTTAATCCTCGCGCCAGGGCGGCAAAGCATTATAACATAGTGGAAGATTTGGCCCAATCGCCATCCGCTATGTCGACTCTTGAGGTACTGCAAAATTGCCCATCCCAAAGGCAGGCGTTGTTATCAGCAATTGGTGGAGTGGATCCTAAAGATTCCAATCTTGTATCCTTTGATCACAAAGGATATGATCCTCAGTTACCAGCTCAATTAGCTTTCCTTATTCAAGTGAAAGCACTCAACAAAACTGTTCACAGAACAATTATTGATGAGGGGGCATCGACATGTATTATGTCAATGAGTTGCTGGAAAACTCTCGGATCTCCAACCTTGTCGCGATCTTCGACGACATTAAAAGCATTCGACGGTAGAACGTACACGCCGTACGGCATCCTAAATAACTTGAAAGTTGAACTAGGAGGAAAAACAGTGGAAATTGATGTTGAAGTCATTGATGGCAATCTTGACTATAACATCCTACTGGGAAGACCATGGATATATGCCATGGCAGCTGTAGTGTCGACTTATTTTAGGAAGATCGCATTCTCGTTTGAAGGAGGGATTACGATCGTCGACCAACAGAACTTCCTCCCTAATGGTTCACAAGTTACAGGAAGGATTCCCATGATCCATGGGAGCGACCATTCAATACAAGATATCGGAGTAGGCCTATTAAAAGACCCCACAATGATGGGAGCTTTCGCGTTGCCACCTTCTATCCATGTAGGGAATATCCCGTTTGTAGCAACATGCAACATGGTATCTTCCTTGAAGGTCGCAGAAGACGAAGTCGTCATGGATCACCAAATGGTTTTGCCACCAAGTCCTATAGAAATATTGTAGCAATCAATGTTTCAGGCATGGGAGGCGAACCCAAGTCAACGCTCGTCAAGCATTTGGGTAGATAGATCTAGAGAATATGGAACCCCATTAGATCCTTGGTCGAAAGTACATGGGACTGACGAAGGAATCTTACAATCAATGATGATTGAGGGGGCACCATGGAATGATCACCACCATCGTTCCCTTCTTCCGGAATATGAAGAAGATACTCAAAGTGACCCCTATCACCCTTCAGTATTTGAATTCCTAACAAATACTGTAAACAAGGTGGATTCCGAGCGAAACTTATCCAATATTGAAGAGACTATAGCCATAAATATCTCGACAAGACCTAATGTTGTAGAGAATATTTATGTCGGCAAAGGTTGTTCCCCTTCAGAACTGGAAATATATGACGCTCTTTTTCGCGAATTTAGAGATGTCTTTGCTTGGTCATATGATGAAATGCCAGGCATTGACTCGAGTATCGTTGAACATGAAATTAAAATGTATCCTGATGTCAAACCAGTAAGACAACGACTTCGGCAAGTGCACCCGAAGAAAGCCGCTGCCATTAAGGTAGAAGTTGAAAAACTTCTCCATGCTGGATTCATCTACCCGGTTCCTCTAACCGATTGGGTATCAAATATTGTCCCTGTTATGAAAAAACAAGGGACGATTAGAGTGTGTGTCGATTATAGGGATGTAAACCAAGCTTGTCCTAAGGACAACTACCCTACACCCTTCATCGACCAGATAATTGATGAATGCGCCGGATGTGAAATCTTTTCATTTATGGATGGATTTTCCGGGTATAATCAAATAAATATCCGCCCACAGGACCAGTCAAAGACTGCATTTATTTGTCCGTGGGGCACATTCGCTTATCGAAAATTACCCTTTGGTTTAAAGAACGCAGGGGCGACGTTTCAGAGGGCAATGAATTATGCCTTCCATGACATCAAGAACATCGTTCAACCTTATCTCGACGATCTTCCGGCTCATTCGCGAAAGCGGACTGATCATCCGCAGCATCTAAGAGCGATATTTCTACGTTGCCGACACTACAAGATAAGACTCAATCCGCACAAGTGTGTGTTTTGCGTCGGTTCTGGTCGTTTACTTGGCTTTGTAGTCTCTAAAGATGGGATTCGTCTCGACCCCTGTAAGGTTCAGGCAATCATTAATTTGCCTCCACCTTCAAATTTGCTTCAGATTCAGAAACTCCAAGGGAAAGCAAACTTTCTGAGGAGGTTCATTCCAAATTACGCACAACTTGCTAAAGGTTACACTCGTCTTTTGAAAAAGGATGTACCTTTTGTCTGGGACCAGGTCGCGCAAGCTTCCTTTGAGGCTCTGAAAGATTCTCTAGTAAGAGCATCATTAATGTACACCCCAGACTATCAAAGAGATTTTAACTTGTATCTAGCTGCAGCAGATACGACCATTACGATGGTTTTAGTGCAAGAAGTCGATGGAATTGAACATCCCATTTATTATTTAAGTAAAAACTTAAATGACACAGAAAGTAAATATTCCTATGTTGAAAAACTAGCGCTTGCAGCTGTTCAGGCGATTCAAAGGTTTCGACATTATGTCCTCTTTCGGAAAACTACCATTTTATCAGATTGCAACCCCATGACGTATATACTGTCGTGACAGTTGCTGGGGGGCAAATATTCAAAATGGATAGCGATCCTTCAAGAGTTTGATCTGGATTCTGTAAAATCCAAATCAAAGAAAGCTCTAGTTTTCGCGGAATTATTGTGCGATCTCCCATCGTCGTCCAACGATGAAACATCGGAAGAATCAATCGTGGACGAAAGTTTGTTTCTGATATCTGTAAGCGATGAGTGGTATGGGGATATCATAGTTTATCTCCAAACCCAAAAGTTCAGGCCTAACACCTCTCACTCCGAACAAAAACGTATACGATTCCAAGCAAAAGACTACATGATCGTCGGTGATACACTTTACCGTCGCGGTGTCGATACAGTTCTGAGGAGGTGCCTTACCCATGAGGAGGCCGAAAAAGCCCTAAATGATTGTCATTCAGGCGCGTGTGGGGGGCATCAGTCTGGATATGCAACAGCACAAAGAATCTTACGAGCAGGATACTTCTGGCCAACCATGTTCAAAGATTGCATAACCGCAGTCAGAAGTTGCCATGCTTGTCAAATCTTTGATAGCAAAACCAGACGACCACCCGCACCTTTACAGCCAATAGTTGCTGTTGGGCCCTTTGCCAAGTGGGGCATCGACTTCATGCAATGTAACCCCACCTCGACCGGGGGGCATGGGTATATTATAGTCGCTGTTGACTATTTTACCAAATGGGCCGAGGCGATGCCTACATTGGATAACACTGGTGAAACAGCTGCCCTTTTCTTTTTCAATCATGTAGTCGCCATGTTCGGCGTACCACAGGCCATAGTCACAGATCATGGGTCGCATTTTCGCAATCACATGATGGTCGAATTAGCTGCCAAGCTAGGGCTATCTCATGACAGCTCTACCCCATATTATCCGCAAGCCAACGGACAAGTTGAGGAAATCAACAAGGTCCTGAAGCGTATGTTGCAAAGGATGATCGGGGTTCACAAAAGAAGGTGGCACCTAATCCTGTACTCAGCCTTGTGGGCCTACCGAACGTCGGTAAAGAACGCAACCGGGTTCACACCTTTTCAATTGGTGTATGGCCTGGAGGCAGTCTTACCAGTCCAGTGCGAAATTTCGTCTCTTAAACTCGCAATTGACCTCCTCCCCGAAACTTCAGAAGAAGAGGCCCGTTTCTTGGAATTAATCCAGTTGGATGAAACCCGTCGTGACGCCGCTCTGGCCAACGAAGCCCATAAGAAACGAGTCAAGGCACAGTTCGACAACAATGTCAAACCCCGTGTCTTCTCTGAAGGTGACTTGGTCTTGCTTTACGACCAAGAATCCGACAAATTGGGAGTAGGAAAATTTAATTCTTTATGGATGGGTCCCTATATTGTTAAACGAGTGTTAGCAAAAGGAGCCTACGAGTTGATAGATTATGACGGAATACCACTGGCGCAACCTCGTAATGGGTTGTACCTCAAGCGTTACTATGCTTAAATAGTGACCAATATGCATGCACCTCGATTTGTGTTATTATGCTGGGGGCATGAAAACTTGAGAATCGAGCAGTTTTAGCATAAAGTTCATGCTCGTTAAAAAATAAACGCAAGATCCGAGCAATTTTAACACGGTCTTTATGCTCGTTAAAAAATAAATGAGAGCATGAGCAAGAGTTTCCTCCAGAGTTCAAGCTCATTAAAAAATGAACCTATCCCGGTAAATAACCTTTGTGATCGTAATTTTATCAGCCATAAAAGCCTTGGTCGTGTTTGCCCACCACCTCCACCGTCATTTGGCCGATCGTTCACCCCCATATGATTGTTTACCCATTTTGAGGAACAGCTGCGAAGAGTGATTTCACCTAGCCATCCTTGTAACACTACCGTGATTGGAAAATTCCAACCTGTACCTGGAATCAGTTGCTATCCCTGTTTATCACTCGTTCCTCAAAAGACGAGTCTTCTTTGAGCTCTTTTCTGACTCGTAAAATATGAAAAGTTTGCCGAGTTTTGGCCTTCCAGCTCGTTAAAGGGACCGGAAGAGCTATCCCTCCTCTAGATTTTAATCTTTTTGGACCTGAGGGATTATTGCACAAAAAGATCGAGCGCTTGTTTTGATCGGCTCGTTAAAAGTACCGAACACTCATCCCTTCTGTATTGTTTTATACTTTTTCGGACTTAAGGGATTAGATGACGAAAAAGGAATTTTGGAGTTAACTTTCTGTACCTTTTCAGACTCTCTAAAATTGAAAAGGACCGAGTTTTCCTTGTCGTTAGACTCGTTAAAATGATTAAATAGCGACAAACTTGTCTTTAGACAAGAATGAGTTTCCTTATCGCTAGGCTCGTTAAAACATAGCGATGGGCTTGCCCGAAGGGCAGGTTATAGAACAAGCATATGTTATCCTCCTCAAGCTTGACAAAAATAAAGAGGTACTGGTCAGAAATGACTGGGGAAAAATTGGGAGAACCTCAAAGCTTTAATGGTAGCAAGTCGCTCTTGAACATGACACTTTTCCTCCGTACCACATCGGGTTGGGTTGTTTTCATTCACCGGTCTCATCACCATGGTCCTCGCCAAACCATCCACTTTTGGGGTAATGCTACCGATCCATCGCATCAGTGTCGTTATATGTTCAAGAGATGTCGTTCAGAAAGAGTTAACCGTGTCCCATCCACTGCCATACATTATCCTTCATCCATTCATGATCGCCACCTTGAGTCATATGTCACAGTTTGTTTTCACCTCCACTAGAATCATTAGCTCCGTTCCGTGTCATTGATGTGGGATTCATTAAGGCCCTCCTTTGACGGATCGCTTCTTGTCGACTTCAGCTCATTATCCAAGAAGTTGATCTAGGAACAACCCCTTCAGTACTTTGAAGCTTGCATGCCTCAATGGCAAGTTTCTCACTTCCGGCGACAGGTATACATCAATGACCTTTGACCAGAAGATTTTGCGTGGTGTTCGACGCCAAGTCCTTTATTCACACCACGTGAATTGTACTGCAGTACCTTGAGGGTCATTGTCATTATTGGTGATTCCTCTCGCGTTTGTTAACGGTTTACATTATTGACCGGTAATCAAGCGATGTCTTTCCATGTTCGACTTCAGCGCAATTCTCACATGGATCGACTTGTACTTAGAGTGAAGATCGAACGAGTTTGAAGACCCCGGATCTAGTTTCATCCATCCGAGCTGCGATATACATTCATGACATAAAGACATTTGTTATGTACATCATTGCAGCAGATGATCATCCTACTCAAAGGATGATAATTTTAGCAGAGAATTATCAGTCTACCATCAGACAATCGTCTGTTCTATGTACCAAACTGTATTTATAAAGCTGAGCATGGGAATGCCCGCCTCAGCTAGATCATGAAAACAAAATGAAAAATAATGTATTGTATTGTATTTTATTTACAGGACACCTCTCAGCGATTGAATGAACTTCGGATCCTCTGGATAAAGCATTTCACCCGATAAACAACCTCATACTTTAGGGGGCAACTGTTATAGACATTTTTGTGCCTAACAGCATGAAGCATGAAATGTCAATAATCTAAGGGATCCAAAGTCCCTAAACATGTTGTTCCTACCCCTAGAGGAACAAGGTCAGCAAACCATAGCACTTCAGATCAGTTCTCCACCTGGAAACACTAAAAAACAAGCAATTTCAGGATCATGTCAACTGCTCCACTGAGCATCTGTGCTGAATGTCAACTGCTCCACTCTGTACCTGCGCTGAATGTCAAATCTAATGAAGGCTACCTACACTGGGCGAGATTGGCCAAGTGGCACGGTCATTCTGCAAGGTGTCAGGTGCCCAGGAAGCTTCTAAAATGACACTTGGATCAGCAAATTCGCCCTATGATGAGTAAGAGGTCCTTAAACTCCAAGTGGAAGCTAGGATCTCCAAGTGGACTCAAGAACTAGAGTATAACTGAAGAGGGAGAGGACACAAGTCAGCTTCATGTCAGTCTCAAGCTGACTCATCCTTTCTCCAAATATCCTATATATAGAGCTCTCTCATGAGGTCTTAGGAGGCTGGAATTTTGTGAATGTAAGGAAGTGTTGTTGGTTTGAGTATAGAACTATTGGGTGATTGCTTTGAAGGAGGTGAAGAGGAGATTTCTTTCTGCTGGGAGGTGTTGCTGGATTGGACCTCTTATGGTTGTAACACTCTCAGAACTTTACTTCTTTCATTAATAAAGCATTTGAGGTTCTTCTATATGCATGTATCTTAATGGTGTATTGATGCTTGTATATTTGATTTATTCTAATCCTTGAATCAATTATGGATGTATGCTTCTTGTAGTTTCCCTTTCTTGTGCTTTTGCAGGACCTTTGTGTAGCTGGGCCAGTGAAAGAGCAAGGAGCTGGGAGCAAGCGGCAAGGAGAGAAGATTGGATCAACACTAGCGAAAGACATCGGTTGGTGGATCTCTTTCTCCCCTATTTACTTTCATAAAGAAGAAATCTTAGATAGCTTTACTTTCAGTTGTTGCTGAGGTACTATCACCCTTAGAGTGGGATAGGGTCATTCCGTGTTGGATACTTTTCCCTACAACAGGCCCTCGTGGAAGCTATGAAGGTCAAATATAAACTTGAAAAGAAAAAGAGGGGTTATGCCATCACCAGTGTCAAGGATAAGCGGGTGCATGTAGCCACCCAACTCTTGGCTAACAAGGTAATGAGAAAATGTCATGCCGATGAAGTACCAGCACCGGTGATAGCGTTGGCTGAACAATTCACAGAGGGGGTCTAGTTCAACTAGGATGAATTCCTCTGTGAAGAATTTTTTATCAACTGCAAGTAAGCCCAGGAGCAAGGTAAGACCTTCTACTATGCGTGGTTGCTCTTCTCCATATTTTTGGTCACAGGTGAACTACCGCATGACACTCAGTTCCGAGACATTGAGTGTGACATACAAAAGGCCACGAAGTATGCATTGCTCTAGGGTACTAAAGATGCAAAGCAGATTTGTGATAAAAAGGTTTTCTGGGTGCTCATGGAGGCAAGCATCCACATGTGGATCAGTAGGAGGTTGCGCCTACCCCCCATAATGCACAATAGTCTATATAGTTTTGCAGCCTTCAAAGTGGACATGCACAATATCTACATTAGCGCATAGAAAGATCTGGAGCATCAATGGACCAAGGTCCCATTCATCGCCACTGATGATGCAATTTTTTCAGTGTTAGAGACATGGCATCCTGAGTGATACACCTCGGATTTAGCAGAATTGGAAAAGGGGGCAGCACAGAAAAGAAAGGAGGAGGCCAAGCTACGCATGACACAGCTAGCCAAGAATAGCATCAACAAAAAAGTGGCAGCAGAGGTAAGGGCAGTCTGCGAGGTAGCACAGGCAGCCACAGAGTAGACAAAGTTCGTCGAAGCAGTAGCAGCAGTGCAGATAACAAGGGCCACAATAACGCAGGCAGAGGAAGGCTAGGAATTGTCTATAGGACAGGAGGCAGAGGACATAGACCTTGCAAAAGAAGGCGTGGACCCAGGCACAACTTCCACCCAACTCAAAAGGCCACGCATCACAGAGAGATTGAGTCCACGGAGAAAGATCAAGGCCTCGAAATTGGCCATCGACCCGATTACGTTAACGGAAGGTGACCTTTACAACATCGGTGAGACGGTTCATGATGTCACCAAGGAAGCACTCCAAGAAGTCATGTTGGAGTAGTAGACTGTGTTGGGGGCCCTAAGGGCGCAGCTACAGGAACTATAGGTGCAACCCCCACAGGAAGGAACCATAGCCACCTACATCGCAGCAGGCACATCAACAGTAGAACAGATGCTACGCGCAAGGATGGCCAATACCATAATGCTACTAGAAGGAGCGCTAGCAGAAGAGAATGAGATCGACAGAGCCGCGTTTGGTAGGATCAAGGGACTTGGCCTTAACTTGGCTGCCCTTCCACTAGACACACTGTACCAACTGCAAGATGGAGTAACTGTAAAACTCCACTCCAAGGAGGGTCGCGTGATACAGGTGCTATGTGAGCAAAAGGTCAACATCAAATAGCTCAGCCTGCAACGTGATGAACTAGTGTCACAGAAACAACAGTTAGTGTAGATAGTTGATGAAGCATGCCGATGATCCCAAAGTTGTCCATCACCATGGACCTACCAATAGAAGTATGGATCCACTGTTTGGCAAGTGGAGTCTGAAACATGCACGAGGAAACAATGCAAGTGCAGCTGGAGCTGAATCTCCAGATTGTCGAGCTATGGGTGAAGGCGCAACCTTCCACTCCTCGGGAAGTTATAGAGCAGCACGTTAGCGTTATCCAAAAAGGTTGGAAGAAATTGGATGGGTAGTACAGGACTGTACCGATATGTTGGACCAAGCCTTTGGCATCCTCGCATCCTTGCAGGAGGAACCCAACATACAACACCTAGAAATAGCGGTGAACGAACTTTAGGAACAATACTACAATTTCTGAGGAGCTACGTAGACAGTTGTCCTCAGTTAATGGCTCGCAACGGTGCAGCAAGCAAGGGCACTGAAAGAGCAAGTTGATGCCGCAAGACAAAAAGAGGCACTTCTCAAAGCATGCGTCTAGCCATGGATTAACGAGGCCTTCACCATTACGACAGATATCGAGGGCAAGCTCACATAGATGTAGGGGCTCTATGCACTAAGGCTGAAGGATTTGATCCTCACAAAGAAGCATCGGAAGAGCACATGCAGCAGGTCTAGCAAACCACAGAACAGTGAACTGTGGACCTCTGAGCAGCGCGGGACAAGTTGGAGGGACTTCGCGCCAAGATTGTCACGCCAACTGTGTGACTCAGGGACGAGTCATGATGTTTGTGTTGGGGGCCTGTTGGGCATTAGATCCCCCCACAACATGTTTTGGGGCCCAAAGCCCAAGTTTTGGTCAAATGTATTGTAAGACTCTACGAATTGCAGGCTTGGAGCGTAAAATGTATATTGAGTCATAGTGTTGTCCGCCCTAAGTGTTGTAATGTAATGTAATGTCATGTCGGCCTACCCATGGTCCGCGAACCATGGGATTGTATAAATAGATCGAGGCTCTAAGTTGTAAAGATAGCTATTAGAGATAACGATAGATGAATACGAATGGTTCGAGAATAGAGTAAGAGTCTAAGTGCATTGGGTCATAGAAGTAGGAAGAGACTCTACAGCTGAGTGCATGGACCCCTATAGCTGGGTGCGTAGGGCAGTGTCGAGTCTGTAACCTTGAACAAAGAATAATAAAGAGAAGTTGATTCCAATTTCTGTGCATCTTCTTTTATATTGCATTCTATACATTTATACTGTTTTGTTTATCGTGCGCACTTATATGAATGTTGGATATACTATTAATTATCACTAGACTTACACATATAAGCTAAGTAATCGGATAATAACAGGTTAATAGTAAGGAACTTGGATAATAATATGGATCGTGCCTCGAGTAGGGCTGTGCTAAGGCATCATCACAGGTTGCGAGGGACTAACAGATGTGCGTAGCAACATGTGTGTAGGGTCAAACTGCGGACTGTCAGACCTCATCAAACATCCCTAGGGTGCAGAAACTTGGTTCTAGCACCCTCCCATACTACTTTAGGTGAAACCTTAGTCCGCGCTCCAGGGACTATTGTCGAAAGGGTCAATAGTACCAGGATTTTTTTGGCTAAATCACCTCTAAATCTGGGTCAGGCCCCTACAAGCCAGCATTATCCTATGTCATTGATGGTTTCTGGAGATTTGCGTTACATTTTCACATAAGTTTAGATATCATTCAGATATCTAAACACCCAATAACAAAAAAATTGAGATTTTTCTTTCACTCAACCTATAACATATTGCATATGTCTTCATCAATGCTCTTCTTCCATATGCTATCCACTTATGACAGTTCCTTTGCAATATTTGGTGCATTTTCTAGTTATAGGCATTTATAGGTTATAAATGTCTTAAGAGTTTCACTTCTAATTGAGTATTCAACTAACATATTTATTATCTTATACGTAACTATTTTTCCCTCCACCCACATTTCATAAATTCCATAACCATTAGGTAGGGACCTGCAGCTTCGATGTTGCTTTGCTTGTTTAGTAATAGAATGTTGAGACTTTAATTTATTGAAAGTTGTAGAATTTACAATTTATGAAGTTTCAAGGTCTAATTTTTAAAAATCTAATTCTTTAAAGGGTGCTAGCTCAATGGAAGAGCACCTACTTTACAAGCAGGAGGTTGGTGGTTTGATTTCATTATGCCTTGATATCCATATGGGATGGCGACGATCAATTTTTGGTGACAGAGGATCTTTTGCCCATCCCCAATGATCTTATGGTGACATTTTTTGACCCTCATCAAAATATGAAATGGTGACAGTCACTGTCCATCATTATAGTCATTATTCGTGACAGACCTTGAATGTCACCACAACACCTATACTTTTTGTAATGTGTCTTTTGGTGATGGTTAACAAACATCACCATATATATGGACCAATAGTGATGGTCATGAAAGATCCATCACAATAAATTGTAGTTGTTCATATGAAATGGTGATGATTGCTATCTGTCATTATAATCAATATTATTGATGGACCTTGAATGTCACCATAACACCTATCTTTTGGTGACGCCACCTTTGGTGACATTTAGTTTTTAGTGACCGAGGCTATGGTCCATCACCTTTTCTCATATGAAATGGTGACGGTTGCTATTCATCATTATAAATCATTATTGGTGATGGAATTTGAATGTCACCATGTTGGGTCCCTATAATACTAGTGATTACCCCATTACTATTGTAGTTATACCCCTTATTAATATTGTTGTGCCCCTATTTCCCCCATATTGTTATTATTGTGCCCCATAGAATCCCTCTATTGTTATTTTTTTGTCTTTATATTATTATTGTTAGGTCGGCTGGATTATATTGTGACTCCTTAGACTCTTATATATAGAAAGGAGGTTTTGCCATTTGAATCATCCAAGAATTGTTCATTTATGTAATGTAAAGGAGGTTGCCCCCTCGAAGAGGCTGAATTCTAAGGCGTTGATCTATCTTTTCTATCTTTTCTTGAGATGGTTTCATAACATTTGGTATCAGAGCTTTGGATTCTAGGATTTCGCTGCTCCAAACAGGTCATCATGGAATTTTCGCTATAACTTTTTTTCTGTGACGTTTCAGAAGTCGCAAAAAAAACCCATTTGAGAAGAAATTTCCCTAAACCTTGGGTCCAAACTTTAGAGCTTTTCGCGCAATATTTGTGGAGATCTGATCTGAGGAAGTTGGTCTTTTTGCAGACTCCTGAATTACATTCAAAACAGGTGACCTAAGGAAAATCGTCATAACTTTCTCTCTGGGGATCAGATTGAAATTTTGTAAGAAGGTATAGAAAGAGGACGGACTTTAGTTTCTTGTATGCATGTTTCAGATCCAAAGGTTGAAACAGTGACTCATGGCACATCGTACAAGTTCACTCTACTGAACTAGTCTATAAGCAAGTCATTGTGGGAGATTTCACATAACTCTTCCTTGGAGAATCCAATTTGGGTCAGACTTGTGGCATTGGAAAGAGGACACAGAGGGCTACTACAACTCACAAATTCAGAACTAGATGATTGGAAAGTACAGAGATACATCAGAGGAAATATCAAGCTCCTACAAAGTGAAAAAAGGTGTGTAGATTTTCTTAAATTTTTGCTTAAGCTTGGTTTGAAAATCTATTTTGAAGGAATTCAAAGGGCATAGTAGAGCATTATTATCGGTAACTGATGCCCCGAGGAAAGAAAATGCAAACACCTAGTAAGGAACCTGAAAGCTCTAGCATGACTCATGAAGAAGAGGAAGAAATGCAACATGATATATCAAAATTACAAGACCAAGTGCAACAACTGTCCCTTGCACAAAAAGCAACAGGATCTAAGATGGATGGTTTAAAGAAAGATGTAAAAGCTAAGATATATGGTTTAAAGAAAGGTGTAGAAGCTAAGATGGACTGTTTAAAGAAAGGCATAGAAGCTAAGATGATTGACGTGGAAGCTAAGATGGATGATTTGAAGATAGATTTGAAAACAGACATGGACGAATTGAAGATAAATATGAATAAGTTGCTACAAGAAATGGTCACTAAGGGTGAAAGGGTACTAAAGGAAACTCATGATGAGAACAAAAGAAATGTTAATCATGATTCCATAGATGCTAATGTTGGATCGAAGACTCACCATATTCCAAAAATCGATATGAGGAAGTTTGATGGCAAGGATCCTGCCACATGGATATTACAGATGGAGCAATTCTTCGATCTCAATAATGTGCAAAACACACAAAAGGTACGTATGGCAACTTTATATTTGGAACCAAATCAGTTTGTATGGTATCAATGGCTTTGCTCTCGTAAACAATTTATCACTTTGGCAATTTTTACGGAAGAATTGATAGCACATTATGAGGATACAAAAAGCAACACTTTTTTTAGCCAATTGATAAGTCTCAAACAAAAGGGTTCAATAATGGAGCACATTGAGGAGTTCCAAAAATTGAACATAAGGGTAAAAGATATTCCAGAGGAGCATAGGATTGATGTGTTCATAGGGTCTTTAAAGGATAATATCCAACATGATGTTCGCCTTTGGGAACCTGATTCATTAGAGAAGGCATTCAGGTTAGCAAGAAAAATGGAAAGCAAAATTATGGCAACCAGGAAGCATACCACTCACAACTATAAAGACGGAAGTGTTGTTTCCCCTAGTCTTCCACAACCTATAAGGTTGACACCACAACAATTGGAAGAAAAAAGAGCAAAAGGGCTTTGTTACAGTTGTGATAGCAAATACACTAAAGGTCATAAGTGTGCTGAGAAGAAATTATTCTACATAGATTGTGAAGAGGAAGAAGAAAAGGAGCAAGAAAGGTCAAAAGAAGAGGATATACTCCAGGAACAAAGCCTAGATGAAGAACAAATAAATCCGACCATATCTTGTAATGCATTGGCGGGAATTACCACTCCTCAAACCATCAAGATAGAAGGACAAATCAAGAAGAAAAAGGTAATAGTGTTGATTGATTCAGGAAGCACCCACAATTTTATTCATTGTAAGGTAGCAAAAGAATTGAATTGCTTCCTATATCCAGCACCAGAGTGTCAAGTGATGATTGCAAATGGAGGAACAATAAATTTCTTTGGAAAGTGCCATAATATCAAGCTATCCATGGGAGAATATGTATTGACTAGCCCAATGCTTTCCATTCCAATGGGAGGTGTTGATGTTGTACTAGGAGTCCAATGGCTACAATCCTTGGGTACAATAGCTTTTAATTTTCAAGAACTTTTCATCAAATTTTCTACGGAAGGAAAGGAAGTTGAATTAAGGGGTATTGCAGGGAAACCAGGAAAGATAATCAGCTCTAATGGTATGACAAAGCTTCTAAAAAAGGAGCAAAGAGGTGTAATTGCACAATTATGTTCGCTAGATGTTTCCACATCGGAATCATCTATTTCTCCAGATCTCCAAAAAGTCCTGGACAATCATTCCAAGGTATTTGAGACTCCCAAAGGTCTCCCACCTATGCGTGATCATGATCATGCTATTCATCTGATTCCAGGAAGTGTTCCTCCAAACATCAGGCCGTACAGATATCCCTATGTCCAAAAGAGTGAAATTGAACGTATGGTTGCAGAAATGCTAGAGGCTGGTATAATTCAACCGAGTCAAAGTTCTTTCTCTGCTCCAGTAGTATTGGTGCACAAGAAGGATGGATCATGGCGCATGTGTCCAAATTATAGGGAGCTCAACAAGCTCACTATTAAAGATAAGTTCCCCATTCCTGTCATTGATGAATTACTGGATGAATTGCATGGATCAATTTACTTCACCAAGTTGGATCTTCGTTCAGGATATCATCAAATCAGAATGAAGACTGAAGACATTCCGAAAACAGCATTTAGAACTCATGAGGGTCATTATGAATTTTTGGTCATGCCTTTTGGCCTTACCAATGCACCTTCAACATTTCAAGGTTTGATGAATTCAATTTTCAAACCATTCCTTAGAAAATTTGTGTTAGTATTTTTTGATGATATACTAATCTACAGCAAGTCTTGGAAGGATCATGTTGAACATGTTGACAAGGTGCTACAACTATTGGAGGAGAAACAATTATATGCAAAAAGATCCAAATGTTTCTTTGGAGTCCAGGAGGTGGAATATTTGGGTCATATTGTATCTCATGAAGGAGTTAAGGTAGACCCTAGCAAAATTAAAGCCATTAAGGAATGGAAAATCCCCACATCCATAAAGCATCTGCGAGGATTTCTTGGGTTGACAGGGTATTATCGCAAGTTTGTTAAGAATTATGGGAGAATAGCAGCACCTCTAACAACATTATTGAAGAAAGATGCATTTTCATGGACTCCGGAAGCAACAAAGGCCTTTGAACATCTTAAAGAGGCAATGTGCCAAGCACCGGTCTTAGCTACACCGGACTTCACAAAAACCTTTATTGTGGAATGTGATGCTTCAGGAAATGGAATTGGTGTTGTTCTAATGCAAGATGAAAGACCCATTGCTTTTGAAAGTCGTCCAATCAAGGGAAAGTTTTTAAGCAAAGCTATTTATGAGAAGGAAATGTTGGCAATACTCCATGCACTTAAGAAATGGCGACCCTACCTAATGGGAAGACACTTCAAGGTAAAAACGGATCATGATAGCCTTAAATACTTTTTAGAACAAAGATTATCCTCTGAAGAGCAACAAAAGTGGGTCACAAAGATGTTGGGTTATGACTTTGAAATCATCTACAAAAAAGGGAAGCAAAATGTGGTGGCAGATGCACTCTCAAGAAAGGATGAGGATGTGGAAGCATTGTTGTGCGCCATTTCTATTATCCAACCAGATTGGATAAACGAAGCAAGGGAGGAATGGAAGAATGACGAAGAAGTGTGGGCACTTATTCGAAAGTTACAACAAGATTCCAGTACGTCTGATACATTTAGCTGGCAAAATGATTCGTTATGGTACAAAGATCGCTTATACCTCTGTAAGAATTCCCAGCTAAAACAAAAGATTCTTATGGAATTGCACACTTCTCCCTTAGGAGGGCACTCAGGATTTTTAAAAACTTACCACAAGGTTAAGAAGGAATTTTTTTGGGATGGCCTTAAATCAGATATTCAAAAGTTTGTGGCTGAATGTTTGGTTTGCCAAAAAAATAAAGTTGAAACAATTAAGACACCGAGTCTATTACAACCTTTATCCATTCCAAGCCAACGTTGGGAGGAGGTTTCAATGGATTTTATCACAGGTTTACCCAAGTCTGAGGGAAAGAGTGTCATCATGGTGGTAGTTGACAGACTTACCAAGTATGCACACTTTTGTGCATTATCACATCCATTTAAAGCCAGTACAGTTTCTACTGCATTTATGGAAACAATTCAAAAGCTACATGGAAACCCAAAGATTATTGTAAGTGACAGAGATCCCATTTTCACTGGAAATTTTTGGACAGAATTATTTTCTTGTCTTGGTACTCAGTTAGCTCATAGCTCATCTTATCATCCTCAATCTGATGGGCAAACTGAGATAGTAAACAAATGTTTGGAAGGATATCTTCGTTGCTTTGTATCTGATAAACAGACACAATGGGTCAAATGGTTGCCTCTGGCTGAATGGTGGTATAACACTTCCTTCCATACAGCAACAAAAATGACCCCATTTATGGCACTTTATGGGTATCAACCACCATCCATCACATCATATTTAAGAGAAAATTCTAAGGTTCAGGCAGTGGAACATCACATCGAACATCAACAACAAGTCCTCCAACTCTTAAAGGATAACCTCGTGTTTGCACAGAATAGAATGAAACAACAGGCAGATCAACATCGCAGTGAAAGAAGTTTTGATGTAGGTGATTGGGTATTCCTACGGCTACAACCATATAAGCAAATGTCCCTCAAGCAAGCTAAGAAGGATAATAAATTATCACCAAAGTATTATGGTCCGTACAAGGTGTTGCAAAAGATTGGTACTATGGCATACAAATTGGAGCTTCCTGCAGCTTCTCGATTGCACCCAGTTTTCCATGTTTCATGTTTAAAGAAGGTTATAGGTGACAAGCTCCCAGTTCAAACAATATTGCCAGAACTTGACGAGGAAGGAAAAATTATATTGGAACCGGAAGCAGTCACAGAAACAAGAACTCGACAGCTACGAAATCATCAATTTCAGAGTATCTTATCAAGTGGAAGAACTTATCCGCTGAAGATTCCACATGGGAGGATGAGAATTTTATGCAGAAGTATCCAGAACTACTCAAGCGTTGAGGACAACACTTTTTTGAAGGAGAGGGGCATGTTGGGTCCCTATAATACTAGTGATTACCCCATTACTATTGTAGTTATACCTATTATTAATATTGTTGTGCCCCTATTGCCCCCATATTGTTATTACTGTGCCCCATAGAATCCCTCTATTGTTATTTTTGTGGCTTTATATTATTATTGTTAGGTCGGCTGGATTATATTGTGACTCCTTAGACTCCTATATATAGAAAGGAGGTTTTGTCATTTGAATCATCCAAGAATTGTTCATTTATGTAATGTAAAGGAGGTTGCTCCCTCGAAGAGGCTGAATTCTAAGGCATTGATCTATCTTTTCTATCTTTTCTTGAGCTAGTTTCATAACACACCACAACACCTATACTTTTGGCGAGACCACCTTTGGTGACATTCAGTTTCTGGTGACGAATGCTCTTTTGACCGTCACCAATGAGATTATGGTGACATTTTTCGCCCCTCACCAATGTCTTCTTTTCTTGTAGTGTATGCCTTCCTTGGAAACCACATGTCCCAAGTAATGTACCTCTTGTCTGAAAGAAACTGCATTTCCTAAGCTTAACATACACCTGATGCTCTCTTAGCAATATCAATACTACTTCTAAATGTTCGACATGTTATTCTTCATTCTTAGAATATATCAATATATCATCAATTAATACAATAAAAACTTGTCCAGATAAGGACGCAACACACTATTCATCAAGCAAATAAAAGTAGTTGGAGCATTAGTCAAACTGAAAGGAACTACAATAAACTCATAATGTACGTACCTGGTTTGGAAATTTGTCTTGTAAATGTTGTCTTCCTTGATGCGTACCTGATGATATCTGGATCTCATATCAATCTTCGAGAACATTGTTGCTCCCTTCAAGTGATCGAACAAATCATCAATCTTCGGCAATGGATACTTGTTCTTAATGGTCACTTTATTCAAATTCCTGTAATCAGTGCATAACCTAAGAGTACCATCCTTCTTCTTCACAAAAAATGTTGGTGCGCCCCATGGTGATACACTTGGCCTAATGTATCCCTTTTCAAGCATTTCCTTCAACTACAACTTCATCTCTACCAACTCTAGAGTGCCCAACATGTATGGTGCTTTTGATGCTGGTGCTGCCCCTGGTACCAACTAAATAGAAAAGTATACTTCCCTATGAGGCAGAAACTTTGATATATCTATGGGAAATACATCCTAAAACTGTTGTGAAACCAGGTACCTTCTCAAGAAATCTGCATCCTCAACTTCCTTACCTTTGTCACTAGAAATATGCACTGCAAATAATACACACCCTTTCCTGTGACTGTGCTTTTCCTGCATAGTTGTCACCATCCTAACTAATGTTTCTTTCATCTTACCCTATAATATTCTTTGTTCTCCATTATCATCCAAACACTTAGTAGCTTTGTCATAATAGTCCACCTTGGTCCTATGGAGATACAACCAGTCCATACCCAAAAGCATACTATATGATCCCAACGGCAATACATTTAAATGTGCTAATGTAGGCATACCATTCAACTCAAATGCATAAGCTCTTACACAATGATGAACTTTCTTCTTTGTACCTATAGCCAACTGCACTAACCAAGACTTGGCATGTACTTATTTATTCAAACCACAGTTATCCACCAGGTCAGGATTAACATAACTATAATTAGATCCTGGGTCAATCAAAATAGAAACAACTTGATCAAAAAGCTTACCATCCATCTCGATAATAGACACCCGGTGATCTACCTTCTTGTTATCCAATGTTGCATAGATCCTAGTAACACTTTGTCCAACATATCCAACTTTCTGTGCCTCTTGGGCACCATAAATCTATGGTCTACCACCCTGATGTTGTGGACAATCTCTCTAGTGATGATATTTTCCACAAGTCCAACACTGTACAGGCTTCCTATTATCACCCTTGTTCTACTCAGACCGAAATTCCTATCCTTTGTGAGATGCATTGAACTTCTTATGTGACATTGCATTCTCTTTATTACTTGTGTCCTGAGGCCTTTCCTGTTTCTTTTCCCATTTCCCTTTATTCTTATTATTACCCTTCCAGTGTGGTTTAGTCTCAGATCTACGCTTTGATTGCTCATAACAATGCTTTAGCTTCCATATGGCCTCCTCCAATGATCTAGGCTCATGAAACTCAATCCTATCCTTAAATTCTATCGGCAACCCACTGATGAATCTCTCAATCTTGGCCTTCTCCTCCTTGAGGTAAGGCACATACCTCAACAACTCCAGAAATCTACTGGTGTACTCCTCATCAGTCATAGATCCCATCTTTAGCTCATAAAACACTTTTTCCTTATCATCATAGTACCTCTCCAATAGATACTTCTTCCTGAATAGTCTCTCGAATTCACTCCAGGTCAACTCCTCCTCATAAATATCTCTGACGTTATTTACATCTTCCCACCAGATATCTGCTTTACCTTTAAGACTAAATGTATCTATTTTGGCCTTCATGTTCTCTGAGTAATCATGTATCTTAAAGAACTTATTCATTCCAAGCAACCATGCTTCTGTATCTTGTGATTTATTCATTTCCCCATCAAATGTAGGTGGCTTTTCTTTCTTGAAATTATATGGAAAATATCTCCTATCACTCCTCTTGTAAGGATTATAATGATGATGATCATGATACCCATCAGAACCAAAACTAGAATAGTACCTGTGTCCATCACCTCTCATGTCTAGTGTATCCAAGAACCTTCCATCCCTGATCGTGTCATCTCTATTTGACCTATGCCCACTGCGAGATATCCTACCATATGCCCCATTAGTCCTATCCTCCTTTCCATAGCTGATCCGAAGTGGTCCCTGCCTCTGCAATTCTGATAGACTCTAAAGAATTACTGCATTGACTTCTGCTTGTTTCTCCTGTGCCTGCATGATTATGTCATTATCTACTTTACAACTCCTTATTTCTTCCTTCAAACTCATCAATTTGTTTTCTAAGTCAGAGGAGTGCCCAACACCATGCTGCTTATTTAATTCATAGGGAGAATCTCTGTAGTCTACCATCTTGCTAGTCATCTTTGATCTCTTCTTCCTACAAGGTATATTATGTCAACTAAACCAAATCATAAACAAACCAACGTACCTTAGCATAGTTTGGGGAGGATATATCGTTTGCAATACCAACCAGATTAGCACAATATATACATATAAACATACTCATATCAACATTTATTCATTGTTTCAACCCTTATCCAGTCATCAATGCATGACCATACCAACCACATGTTATGACCTCATGCGTGACAACTATAACCACATCATTGTATGCATAATGATATATAATCACTAACATGCATAACCAACATACACTCATGATGACCACATAGAACCACAACACCATCAACTTTCTTATGTCGACACCACTACAATCATGACCAATGCCATGAATACACAATAAGCACAAGGACCTATATGCAACCGGCATGTACATATGACAACACATTCATTCAAGGGGAATGAAAACCAGACATCACCCAAGGGGAACGAAACCATGCACTGATACCACTTTGTAACACCCTCCTTCTAGATCTACCTAAGTAACTAACCAACTTGGGTAAACATGTGACGAATAGTTACTATGATATGATTCAACTCGCCATGTAATAGTTAAGTAAGTGGAACTGATGGAACACAGACAACTTGACCTTTTACACATGCAACAGAATCCATAGGAGCCACCCAACCCATCTAGGTGACAAACCCCTGAGACAAACTGACATTTTGTTGCCTTAAATCCTTAGTCGCTCCCTTGACATGGGCATGCATGTGACTAGGACCCTCCAGTCGCTCCCACAACAATGCATGCATACAACTGGGGACTTTTACAATAATTTTTGTGCCAGTGACTGAATTCTGTGCCACTTTTTCACGGCCATGACTCAGTGTAACAGCCCTGGTGAAAAGTTCATGTAATAAAAGTTAATAAAGGCAAAATAAGACAACGGTTAAGGGACACTTATTCGAAGTTGAATGTTGGGAAAATATATCCTAGTGGGCATCAATGGATATGTGTTTTGGCTAAGGAAAATTGGCAAAGGCTAAGGCAAAGGAATTAAAAGGAAAAAAGGCATTTTTGGCACATTTATTTATGAAAATAAAGGAAATTAGGAGAAAAGGAAGGTAAAAGGTCACAGGTTGCATGTGAGGAGGAAAATGAAGGAAAATAATGGAAAATGAAGAAATTAGAGGCCTCATGCATAAAAATGCTTCTGAGGATTAGTTCATGGATTTTGTCAAGTTTAAGTTTGGAGCTCTCTCATTATTCTCTCTCTTTCGCACTCTCTTGGTCAATTAGAGTTTTCTTGGAGCACTCTAGTTTGGAGCAAAGGAAAGGGAAGGAAAGGAAAGGAAAGGAAAAAAGCAAGGAACGAGGAAAGGAAAGCAAGACCAAGCAACTTCAACAACAATACTTGCAGGTAACCTTTAGCATGTGTGATTTGCTAGCTGGTTTGGACATGCATGGATTTGCATGTTGGTGTATGGTTCTCTTGTTGTCGGTGGCATGGTATTGTTGGGTTATGATAGTGATTTTCAGCCCAGCCTAGCCTTTTTTCTGGATTCCATCATATGTTAGGATGTTTATTTCAGTTTTTACAACTTTGGAATTGCCAAGTGGATTTCAGAATCTAGGGCGGAGGTGGTCTCAAGGTTCATTCCCAAAGGCCTAGGAATCCCTTGACCGGTTTTGGTGGGATATGTTAATCAAGGTTGTCATTGATGTCAATATGGCATTGACCGAGATGTCAATATTTTTGAGATGCCTAGCTCTAGATGGTGATGTCATGACTCTTGGTTGACAGGATACCATCAATGAAGATGTCAAATCATGAAGAAGTCAAGCCACTAATGAAAGAAGTCCTAATAAGTCCTTGATCTAATGTTTCATGCACTTGATGATCTAGACCTTAACTCTTGATGACATATGGACTCATACACTTAATGATGTCAGAATATTGAAGAATGACCACACTTGATGATACTTGATGATGTCATACACTTGATGGTGGTAACATGGTTGGAGATCATCTGAGGGTTGGAAGACTATTTTGGAGTTCTCCTAGTGATGATGCACTATAGCATATCACTTCAACATTATGTGATGACATGTATGATACACTCATTGCTGGACACTATCATGATGACGTGGATTCCCTACATGATCCTATGATGATAAAGAAGCTAAAAAATGGAGAAGACAAACAATGGAGAAGCCAAACAAAGAGAAGTCATACTGTCCTAGTTATCTTCTACACTAAACAATTTGAGGACAACTTCAAAGAAAAATAAAATTGAAGATATTGGAGGAAACCTTTCAACATGGGACCTAGACCATCTGAACGAGGACTTTTTCCTCTTTCCAATGAGCCCTTATTTATCCTAAAACTCCTAGTAGTTTGTGAGATATCGAATTTTCCAGTTAAAAAATATATTTTTGATATTGAGCCGACTTACACTTAGAGATCCATGTCAGCCTACCTCTAGAAAGATGTGTCCATTCAGTTCAATGTCAAACTCATATAAAAACAAGATTTGAAACATTCATTTGACCAAGAATTTTCGGAGAAGGTATCTTAGAAGAGAAGGAAAAGGTACAGGAGGCCGAGGAAAAGAAGAATACATGACTGAGGAAGAGCTCAAGGTCGAGAAGCATTTCTGGAATATTTTTGGGATAATTGACTTCTACAACAACCACTTAATTCACCACAAATAGCTCATCTACTATGGTGCTCGGTCACCTTCAAAACTTTGGATCAGAGGCTCAGATTTATCACAAATTTTGAAGGGTCAGACCCTATACCTCATACAACAACGAGATCATCTTCAGAATTTTGTTTGGATCATTAGACAAGTTTTGTTGGCACAGAACTGGGACTTCTACTACCTTGACCAGTGATGAAAGGTTTGGAGGTCTAAGATATATTGGGATACTGTCTTGAAGAAGAAACTTATTTGCAAATATTAATTGAAGGCACAATTGCATCTTTGTTGAGTTTGCTTGGAAAATATTTGAAGTCATTTCTTTGGACCTGGAATATTTGAAGAAGTGTGTTTTGACTTGAGGAAACAAATCTTGGAACACCACTAAGGCCATTAAGAATAGTTTTGAGACAGTTATTGAAGACACCCTTGAAAATATTTTGAAGAAGCCCTTGAAAAGATTTTGAAGAGGCTTAGAGCAGGTACAAAACTAGGGTTTCTCATTGAAGACACATTGAAGATTTGTGGAGATCATTGGAGACTATGATATCATCATGAGGTGATCTTGGAGATCTTGTTTGGATATCATGAAAAGTAGTGGCAACATGTTCATGATAAGACAAGGTTATCATTGATTAAGTGACGTGGAGACTAAGTGAAGGCATTGCTGAAGATTGGCAGGGCTCGGTGAAGAAGACATTGGGAGCTGTGAAGTAGAACTAAATATATCTTGACAAAGTAAAGCAAGGATTGGATCCCAAGAGGTTGGAGCCTTGAAAAATACAAGGTTGGTGCATTGGACAATAGGGTTGGAGCCCTAGATGATAAGATTCCTCAAGAAACCAGGTTGGAGCCTATACCAGAGATAGGGTTGGAGCCCTAGAGGTTGGTGCCTCAAATTGACAAGGTTGGAACCCTGGAAGTCCAAGTTGGTGCTTGGAAAATACAGGTTGGAGCCTAGGAGATTGAACATTGGTGTCTTAATCTAGGATTGGATCCCTAGTTATATTTTGCTTGGTTTACTGTAAAGAAGAAATTAATAAAAGAATTTATTCTTATTGTTCATTTTGTGTTCTAAATATAAGTGATCTAACTAGTAAAAGTAACAATTGAAAAGAAATACTAATTCACCCCCCCCCCCCCCCTCTCAGTATTTCCAATAGGATACATGGTAAATCCAGAGGGAGAAGTCTTGGTTTAGGGCCTAGTGATCCAGGTTTGGATTGTGGTAAAGCCTGAGAGACAAGGAGACGACAAATTCCTCAAGGATAGTGATGGATTCCAGATGGCATTCCAAGTTCTGTCCAGTTGTCATCGAAGCACCAGTTTTGGTGTGAACATGTTTGGATGAGGGTGGAGGTGGTTTAACCTCTGGATTCCCTTGATTGTTCTTGGATTGGTTGTTCTAGGACATCCCACATTCATGCTTGGAATATGGCATGGGTGTGACTGGATGAAAGAGATATTTGGTTCAACCATGTCTATGGTCAAGTGGTACGTGGAAGTCCTGAACTTGGTTGGATTTTCCTATGATTAATAGAAGCTAAGTTCTCTTACTTTTGCACTGATTTATATGTGGATTTAATGGTTGTCATATCTCTGATATTTATATGGTTTTATGCTAGTTATAAGCATGGTTGAATGACTGGTTCATGTCATGGTTATTTCATATATTTACTTGTAATATTAAATGGATGGATGCAAGACCTAATTGATGATCTAGTAGTTCAATGGAGAAGGAGGTGATCCTTCTGATGATGTTTCATAATTTTTTTCAGTCATTATGCTATGTCTTGTATCTTAGACCTATAGGTTGCATTGATGCCAAGTGTTTGAAAAAATGTCAGTCTCGGTTGGGGATGCTCAGGCCTAGTCCCGTGGGTGATTTTTTATTGATCAACATGGTTATCATGTTTTTAACGATTTATGAAAGTTAAAACAAGTTCTAGGTAAAGTCCAGGATTCTGGGCTAGAAAAATGGGTCAAATCCCAGGGTCATTGGCACAGAACTGCAAATTCTAGACCACAGTTGTTGGAAGGCAGGTCTGTGAGAGCGAATTTAGGTTGATGGTCACTCCCTTGCCCATAGCATGAGGGTGACTGAGGGCTAAGAGCTACAAAAATACAGTGGGACCCAATGATAGGCTATCTGAGTCGCTAATTTGTCTCTTGAGGGGTATGTTGATGATGTTGGATGAATGTGTGTGATGTTCTATTGATTCCACTTCCTTAAGGTGACATAGGAGGTCGAATTGGATCATAGTAGCATCTCTTCTTATGTTTACCCCGACAAAGTATGGTTACTTTGGGTAGACCTGGGAGAGGGTGTTACAGATTGGTATAAGAGCATGGTTGCACTATCTTTGGGTGATATCTGGTGCTATAGATATGGTTTAATGTGTTGCTCATGCATGCATGTTAGTTTCATGTGTGGATCTTACACTTGTGTTTCATGTGCTTGTTGCACTGCATCATATTGATCATGGTAGTAGTAAGCTTATCATGAGGAACTTGATGTCAAGTTTATGGAATGCATCGTCATGAGTATATGACTAGTTATACAATTATATGTAGTTTGATTACATCCTTGTATGTTGGGTTGAATTCTTAGTTATTTGATTGCATGCATCAGTCTTGTAGGTTGATTACAAGAATTGATCTCTTATGAATGACTACATGTAGTTATGATGAGTCCTTTTGAGGCATTGTATGGGCGGATTTGTAACACTCCCATCAGCTGGAGCGATCCATTGAACAAGGTACTTATTGGACCAGACATGTTGGTGGACATGGAGCAGGAAATGTAGGTTATAAAGAATAATCTAAAGACCACAGGATAGACAGAAGAGTTATGTAGATCATCATAGGGTGTTCAAAGAGTTTCAGGTTAGGGAGCATGTGTATCTGCACATCAAGCCCAAGAAAATCTATTTGAGGATTGGTTCATTGCCAAGCTAGCACCACATTACTGCATGCCTTTTGAGATCCTTGAGAGGATTGGACCAGTGGCATATCGACTTGCATTGCCTCCAACAGTGAAACTCCATGATGTTTTCCATATTTCATTGCTTAAGAAGTATATAAAGGATGTTGATCATGTTATTGATTGGTTTGTATTGCAAGCGGAGAAAGAAGGAGAGTTCCTGCTGGAGCCTCAGTGCATATTACATCGAAAACATCTCATGCTTAGGAACAAAGCCATAGAGAAAGTTAAAGTGCAGTGGAAGCACTTTGGGCCTGAAGAAGCTACATGGGAGACGACGGATCAGATGTGGTCCCTATATCTTTCATTGTTTTCTAGTTGAGGCAAAGAAGTTTCGGTTTGGTGTTGGTTTATGTTTGGCATATGTTTTGTTGATGTTTTGATATTTGTCTATGTATATGTATATGTATGTAAATACCACCATGAGCTACGTTATAAAGCTCCAATAAGCGATATGGGTATTATCTTGTCATGTTGTCATGATGTTTTTCTTTTGAGAAGGTTCTTCATTGTAAATACTCTGCCGAGCTAAGTTATAAAGCTCCATAAGCAATATGTTTTCTTTTTGGTGGCTTTGCTGAGGTTTTGGTGTGGTTTAACACCAAGGACATGTTCCCCAAAGGGGAGGATTCTGTAATAGCCCTGGTGAAAAGTTCATGTAATAAAAGTTAATAAAGGAAAGATAAGACCACAGTTAAGGGACACTTATTCCAAGCTAAATATTGGGCAAATATATCCTAATGGGCATCACTAGATGTGTGTTTTGGCTAAGGAAAATTGGCAAAGGCTAAGGCAAAGGCATTAAAAGGCAAAAAGGTATTTTTGGCACATTTATTTATGAAAATAAAGGAAATTAGTATAAAAGGAAGGTAAAAGATAACAGGTTGCATGTGAGGAGGAAATTGAAGGAAAATAATGGAAAATGAAGAAATTAGAGGCCTCATGCATAAAAAGGCTTCTGAGGATCAGTTCATGGATTTTGTCAAGTTTAAGTTTGGATATCTCTCATTATTTTCTCTTTCTCACTCTCTTGGTCAATTAGAGTTTTCTTGGAGCACTCTAGTTTGGAGCAAAGGAAAAGGAAGGCAAGGAAAGAAAAGGAAAAAAAAATCAAGGAACATGGAAAGGAAAGCAGGATCAAATAGCTTCAATAGGAATACTTGCAAGTAACCTTTAGCATGTGTGATTTCCTAGCTGGTTTGGACATGCATAGATTTGCATGTTGGTGTATGGTTCTCTTGCTGTCGGTGGCATCGTATTGTCGAGTTATGACAGTGGTTTTCAGCCTATCCTAGCCTTTTTTCTAGATGCCATGGTATGTTAGGATGTTTATTTCAGTTTTTAGAACTTTGGAATTGCTGAGTGGATTTCAGAATCTGGGACAAAGGTGGTCTCAAGGTTCATTCCCAAAGGCCTAAGAATCCCTCAACCGATTTTGGTGGGATACACAGTAAATCCTAAGGGAGCAGTCTTGGTTTAGGGCCTAGTGATCTAAGTTTGAATTACAGTAAAGCCTGAGAGACAAGGAGATGGAAAATTCCTCAAGGAGAGTGATGGATTCCGAATGGCATTCCATGTTTTGTTCGGTTGTGATTGGAGCACCGGTTTTGATGTGATCAAGGTTGGATAAGGGTGGAGGTGGTTTAACCTTTGGATTCCCTTGATTGTTCTTGGATTGGCTATTCTATGAAATCCCACATTCATGCTTAGAATATGGCACGGGGGTGACTGGCTAAAAGAGATATTTGGTTCAGCCATGTCTATGGTCGGGTGATATGTGGAAATCCTGAACCTAGTCAAATTTACCTCTGATTAATAAAATCTAAGTTCTCTTACTTTTGCATTGATTTATATGTGGATTTTATGGCTGTCATATCTCTGATATTTATATGGTTTTATGCTAGTTATAATCATTGTTGAATGACTCATTTATGTCATGGTTATTTCATATATTTACTTGTAACTATTAAATGGATGGATGTAAGGCCTAATTGATGATCTAGTAGTTCAATGGAGAAGGAGGTGATGCTTTTGATAATGTTTCATAGGTTTTTTCAGTCATTATGATCTATTTTGTATCCTAGCCATGTAGGTTGCATTGATGCCAAGTGTTTGACATAATTTCAGTCCTGGTTGGCAATGCTCGGGCCTAGTCCCAAGGGTGATTTTTATTGATCATCATAGTTATCATGTTTTTAACAATTTCTAAAAGTTACAAAAAATTCTCGGCAGAGGCTAGGATTCTAGGCTAGAAAAGTGGCTCAAATCCGAGGTCACTGGAACCAAACTGGCAATTCTGGATCACAGTCACTGGTAGGCAGTCCCGTGAGAGCGACTTTAGGTTGCTAGTGAGGCATAAGAGCTAAAGAATAGCAGTGGGACCTAGGGACAAGTTGTTTGAGTGGCTGACTTGTCTCCTGAGGGGTCCGTTGATGATGTTGGATGACTATATGTGATGTTCTATTGATTCCACTTCCTTAAGGTGACATAGGAGGTCGAATTGGATCATAGTAGCCTCTCTTCTCATGTTTACCCCGGCAGAGCATGGTTACTTTGGGTAGACCTAGGAGGGGGTGTTACACTTGGGCCACTGCCTAGAACTCCATGAAACTTCCAAAAATTAAAGGTAACATTGAAACAATGATACAAATGAAAATACTTGAACAAGGACTTGACTGGTCCCCTACTAGCCATGACAGGCATTTCGTCAAGCATGTAACAAATATGCATTCTACAGGTTTAAACAATATATTTTAGCACAAGGGTCTCATACTTATCTGAGAATCACTAAGAAGAATTGATGCCTCATCACAATAACTACATTACAATCTATTAAGCCATATATTCATTGTACATTCATTGATTAACCAAAACATGATGAGAGGCATACATTATTACTGTCATAAAACTCATTCATAACTAGCATATAACTAATAGAAATATCAAGGATATAACAACCATATAATCCACATATAAACATGTATATTTAACCATAAAATACCAAGGAGAAAGAGAGCTCTTATTGATAAATTCAAAGGCCAACTAGGTGCGAGACCTCCACATTCCACCCGACCATAGATTGGCTGAACAAAGTCTCTCTTTAGCCAATCACCCCTGTGCCATATTCCAAGAATTAATGTGGGTTCTCATAGAACAAAAATCCATCAAAAACAAACCAGGGCTTCCAGAGGCCAAACCACCTCAACCCTCAACCAATGATTCCACCTCATGATCAAACATCACTAACCATCACCAGGTTGGTCTCTACCCAAGTTTTCTAGGGCTCTAGAGCATTTGTTCCAACCAAGGCTTGAGAACTAGTAACTCAACCCACAACTACTGTCGGGCTCTAGAGCGTTTGTCCAACCAAGGCTCCAGGACTAGTAACTCAACCTGCCAAGGGACCCAGAGAATTTTTCCAACCAAGATTCCAGGACTAATAACTCAACCCAAGTTGTTACAGGGCTCCATAGCATTTGTCTGACCAAGGCTCCAAGAACTAATAACTAAACCCACAGCCAAAGGAACATGAGAACCAACCAAAAAGAAAAAGGGAAAGACTCCCACAACACCATGGCTATCCAGGAAATGGAAAGGCTAGGAAAAACCACTATTAATCTAGGAAATCCTCCATGCCATTGACATATCATAAACAAGAAGCCACATGCATATGCCATGCATGCCAAAACTAGTAAGGAAAGCATACATGCAACTCGGTACATGCAAGAAAAACCCACTATAGCTGCTGGTCCCGATGTGCTCTTGTGATTTCAAGCTCTTTCTTTTCCTTCTTTCTCCAAATCCCAAGTATGCCACACTCCTCCAAGAATTCTACAATAAAACTCTAAGTGTCCAAGAGTATGAGAGAGAGAGAGAGAATAGAAAGAGAGCTCGAAAACTAAACTGATCAAAACCTTAACTGAAAAAAGGCTACAAACTGATCCTCAAAAGCCTTTTTATTAATGAGGCCTCTATTTTCTTCATTTTCCATTATTTTCCTTCATTTTCCTCCTCACATGCAACATTGGACCTTTCACCTTACTTTTCTCCTAATTTCCATTATTTTCATAAATAAATGCCAATAAGTGCCACTTTTCCTTTCCAAATCCTTAGCCATTTCCTTTGTCAATTTCCATATCCATAATAAACCGAATGAGCACCCACACTAGGATGTTTTGCCCAAAATTCAGCTTGGAATACATGTCATGTGACCATGGTTATTATTTTTCCTTTATTAATTTTTATTACATGGATTTTTTACCATGGGTGTTACAAAGGTACCTGATCTTGCAACAATTTCAAGATGTATTTCCAGCAGAGATTTTAGAGTTACTGCCTCAGAGAGAAGTGGAATTATCTATTGAGTTGGTACTAGGGGAAGCACCAACATCAAATGCACCTTACAGGAAGAGCACTCCAGAGTTAGTAGAGTTGAAGTTATAGTTGAAGGAAATTCTTGATAAGGGATACATTAGGCCAAGTGTATCACCTTGGGGTGCACCAGTGTTTTTTGTGAAGAAGAAGGATGGTACTCTTAGGTTATGCATTGATTACAAGCAGTTGAAGAAGGTGACCATCAAAAACAGGTATCCATTCCCAAGGATTGATGACTTGTTTGATCAGTTGAGGGAGCAATAGTGTTCTTGAAGATTGAATTGAGATCTAGATAGGATTAGGTATGCATTAAAGAAGAGGACATCTACAAGATTGATTTTAGGACCAGGTATGGGAATTATGAGTTTGTTGTAGTTCCATTTGGTTTGACTAATTCTCTAGCTACCATTATGTGCTTGATGAATAGTGTGTTGTGTCCTTATTTGGACAAGTTTGTTATTATGTTCATTGATGACATCTTGATATATTCTAAGAATGAGGAAGAGCATGCCGAACACTTAGCAATAGTTTTGATATTATTGAGAGAGAATCACTTATATGCTAAGCTCAGTAAATGTAGTTTCTTCTAGACAGAGGTACATTACTTGGGGCATGTGATCTCCAAGGAAGGCATAACAATAGATCCAGAAAAGATAAGAGCTATCATGGAGTGGGCAGTTCTTAGAAATGTGGATGAGGTAATATCATTTATGGGGCTAGCAAGTTATTATAGGAGGTTCATTAGGAACTTCTCTCAGATTGCATATCTTATCACTGTTGAAAATAGCAATCAGAAATGCTAAAAATAGAATTGCTAAAAATATCACTACTATAAATAGCATTTCAGCCAGTGTTGATCTTAGCAACAATTGATGGAAAAATGGAAGTGCTAAAAATAGAATTCTATAAATAGCATTTCAGGATACCTTCCTATTTTAGTCAGTCCCTAAGCTAAAATAGTGAAGTAAAATTCGAATTTGATCTTAGCAGCAGTTTGTAAATTAATTAATTAACTCATCTTGAGTTAATTAGTTAAGGAAAATCAAACTTGAAGTCTATGTAGGGACATGCAACAGTTTCTCCATTAATTGAGGATTTTATCCATCAGTTAAAGAGATCAGGATGAGTTGTAATATTGAGTTGTAATTAGTTGACTTAGTTAATTGAGTCAAGTCCAGTTAGATTAATTCAAACAATTTGTTGAATTAATGTAAGTTCAGTTAGTTAATGCTTGCATGCATGTAACTACTACACTTCAGATAACTGATGATTCTCTCATAAATAACTCATGCATGTCAGTTCAGATAGAGACCCAGTTGAGATTAGATGGAAGGGCAGTGTACTGTCAGTTGCTAGAATATTCCATTGTGAAGGAATTCTTTCCTTGAGGATTGTGCAATTACTTCTTCAGGTTTAGTGAGTGTGATGAGGCCAATTCACACATGTGACATCATTGGACTCCAAGAAAAATTGTGCAAGGAAACAGGAGGCTTGGAGGGCTTGAGGAAGACATATAATATGCCTATTTAGTCTGTGAGGTGTATTGTTTGATTGCAGAGAGAGCAGGATAACTTGAGAGCTGATTCTTTTTGTAACTTGAACAAGATTTCCACTTGTATGATAATACCGAGTTGGGTTTTTAGGCTAAGGTTTTCCCTGGGTTATTTCTTCTGTGTTATGTGTGATTGATTTCTCATTCTCAATTATATGTGTTCTCTTGATCTTTCTCAATTTGATTAAGCTTCGCAAAGTGTTGTAGAAGTAGATCTTGTATTTTGTTTTGGTATATTGCATAATCTATTGATCTATAGTGGGAATTTATACATGGTATCAGAGCAGAGGTGATCAAGGTGAAGAAAAATATGCAAGAAGGAGAAGTTCTAAGTTTGGTTCCTGAATATAGAAATCGAGTTCTTATCACATCTCTATTTCACCTATGGCGTTCAGTGGTTTAAGACTCGAGTATGCCCTTGATGGAAGCTCGAATTATATATAGCCTGGAAGGATCGCATGGAGGTAGTGTCAAAGGATAACGGTCTAAAGGAATTCATTGATCAAGAAGTCCCAAGCCGACTGATGCTACTCAACTGGTGGAATGGAAGAAATGTGTGGCTAGAGCAAGGAGAATCCTCCTGGAGGGATTTCGAGGCCACATTATCTCGAGCCTCCATGGGAAGGAGACTCCATTTTCAATGTGGAAAACATTGAAAGATTTATATCAGAACAACAATGATCAGAGGAAGCTGTCGCTGAAAGACAAGCTTCGTAAGATCAAGTGTGAAAAGGGTGACATGACCTCTACATATCTGAACAATCTCACTGTTATCACCCCAAGAAACAATGCATGGAGGAGCCCATAAATGGCCACCAACCATATTCATATTCAGAAATGGGCCTTTGATACCAATCTGTCTGAGTTTTAAATAGATTTGACCCTCTCTGGCTCTCTGCGGTCCTCCTTGGGCAAGTGGAATGGAATATGGATGAAACCCATAACCATTGAATGCTCTATCCGGATCTGTGGTGTCCTGTTTCCTCCTCGGCCATACTGTTGATTAAATGCTGCTGCTGAATCATTAAACGGCTCTATCATGACTGTTTTGCTTATTAAACAGTGAAATACTGTCAAACTGCTCATTCCCGCCCATTAATGCTTCACTTGAACTTCAAAAGGTTTATTCATGGCTTAATCATTTATCGGGTCCGTCATAATGCCTATCTTAAGCTGGCCGATCCTTTTTTTCTTAATACTTGAGAATACACGAAAAATGCTACAAAATCATAAAACAAATGGCTCTAGCGGACCTCAAATATTATAACATTTTGCTTTGGAAACCCATCAGGTCTGGGTTTCATCGCAATGGCGCTTGTAATGTAAAATTTCATGCATCCTTGGTTTCCCCGATTGTGATCAGCCGATCGTGATATGGGATGATACCACCGATCCCTCGCTTTTCCTCATATTTGAAAATATAATGAAATATTGGAAAAACATGAAAAAATGCCTCTGCTGGACCCGATCATATATATATTTTGATTCACGGACCGTTTCGGGTCCGGACTTCATCGCAATAGGCACCCGCCAAGGCTTCCTTTGTATTTCTTCATATTTCGTTATATAATGAAAATGCCCCCCTACATCATTAAAAAGGGGCCTATCGCGGATTTGAAATTTTAAAAGCAATCATTCATCAAGCCATCAGGTCCGACCCATCGGATCGGAGGCATGTTATATGTAAAGGCCCCGCCCATTAGAAAACGCTGATAGCGAAATCACCCCAGACCCCATAATTTATCAAAAATAACTTATAGCGCCATCGGGTCCGGGCTTATCGCATCGCAAGCATAACCATTGAAAAGGCCTCCTTTGTATTTTCTTTATACAAAGAAAATACATAAAAACAATGAAAAAGCGACGGGCGCAGATTTGAAATATTATGCAATGGAGTGCTGTATGGCCATCGGGTCCGGCCCATCGACGATCGCTCATCGACGAAGTCTTGTGCCCCAGTCGCTACAGACCCAAAATAATATAAAAAGGAATTAACACCACCGTCGGGTCCGGCTCATCGGATCGGAACATATATATGCAAAAGGCCCTGCCCCTTTGAAAGCGCCGATGCGATATCGGCGGACACTGCGGACCCGAAATAATATAAAATGCAGCGTTGTATGGTCGTTGGGTCTGGCCCATCGGCGATTGCACCTGCCCCTTTGACAATGCCGATAGCGATACGCCGATGCGATATCGGCGATCGCTCATCGGCGAAGTCTCATGTCGCTGCCACTGCCCGCCTCCTCCGATTGCAATATGCTGACGCGATGTGGACTGTTGATTGGCCAGATCCAACGACTGAGATTGAAGCAGATCCTTAAGCCTGTAATCTTGGTTTTTACATAGTTTTTGGGGTATTTCCGCCTCCCGATAGTGTATTTCTGCCCTCCAAAGGGCTTTTCTCTTGCAACTTTTTTGATCGGTGGGCAGCTTTTAGCCACAATTTGAGGATTTCAACAGCAACCATGGATCCCTTGGCATAATTATAAGTGTAATTGCAGCCTTTGAGAGTGTTTGAATCCATTTTTGATTCTTTGGCACAGCAAAGCTAACACTGGCTCCTTCTGGGGATGAGATCCTCCCTGTGAGGTATCAAGAACCTGCAGATCAATGTCTTTCCAGCAACAAACAAATTAGCCAAAATTCCTAGTGTTCCATTGGGCATGGAGTCTACTACGGCTACACTAAAAACTGATAAAAGCAGAATATTTACAGCTTTTAAGGCCAAAAGACCTTAAATCACATAGTTCTTCAGAAATCGCCCATTAACTGGGCCATCAAAGACTGGTTCTCCTCCCATACTTTTCAGTATGAAGGTATTGTTCCCTTGAATCTGTGAAATGATGAAAGGGCCTGTCCAGAGAGCATCAAACTTCCCATGATTGCCTTTCTTTTCTTTAAAAGCATCCCATTTCATGACCAAATCCCCAACCTGGAAATTGTTTCTTTTTGTCTTCTTGTCAAAAGCTTCCTTGACCTTTTGTTGATGTGCTGTAGCTTTTTCAATCGGATGCTCTCTGATCTGATATAATTCTGTTAAATCAGTGATTCTATTGGCCATATCATCTTCTTCATTATGCGTTGTTTGGAGCAACTTTGCCACAGGGAGGGTAAGTTGAATTGGAAAAATAGCATCAGTACCATATACCAGCTTGAAAGGAGAGCAGCCTGTAGATCTTTTGATGGTCACTCTGTCTACCCAAAGTGCATATTTGAGCTTGGCATCCCAATTCTTATTATTTTCCTCTAACAGCTTCTTAATAATCCTGATCAGAGTTTTATTAGAGGACTCTACTAGACCATTCCCTTGGGGGTAATAGGAGGTGGAATGAACAAGTTTAATGCCCATTGAATCACACATTTCCATCAACTCTTTTGCCTTGAAGGCTGCTGCATTATCTGTTATAAGCTTATGTGGGCAACCAAATCTGCTGAAAATGTTTTCTGATAAAAATTTCATTACCACATTATGATTAGCCTTCCTTGTTGGGATTTCTTCAATCCATTTTGTAAAATAATTAGTGGCAACTAATATCCACCTGTGCTGGCCACTGGAATGTGGGTTGATTTCACCAATGAAATCCAAGCCCCACTGCTGAAAAGGTCCTTTTGCAATTATTGGCTTTAGGGGCAGGGATTTCAACTGCTGCTTACCTTCAAATCTCTAGCACCTGTCACAAGATTTAACAAAAGCAAATGCATCAGAAAATAAAGAGGGCCAATAGTACCCAGCTCTGAGAATCTTTTGGGTTGTAGTCTTCCAATAATGATGTCCTCCACACATGCTGCTATGGAATTGCTGCATAACTTCAATTAACTGTTCTTTGTCCAAGCATCTTAAAAGCACTCCAGATGGATCCCTCCAATAAAGCAAGCTATCATTTATGCAATATTTCGTTGCCTTGAGCTTCAACGTTCTTTCTTGACTTTGAGAAAATTCTGAAGGAACTTCTAGCTTTAGCAGGAAATTAATTATTGCAGCATACCAGCTACATGAAGCTAGGTTCTCGGCGACTAACTGTCCTCTCTGCGTTTCAGCTATTTCATGCTCTTCTATTTGACCATTTTCTGCTACATTGAACAAGAAATCAATTTCCAAAAACCTGCAATTTTCTTCAGCCAACAATTTAGCAAAACCCTGACCTCTTACCAACTTGGTGGGCTTCAGCTCTATGTTGAATTCTATCATTTTTGCAATCCATTTCGCTCTTTTTCCATCAGCATCAGGCTGCATTAAGACATCCTTTACTGCAGCAGAAGGCACATATGCAACTATTTTGGAATGCAAGATGTATACTCTGAAACCTTTCAAAGATTTGATAAGAGCATAAGCCTGCTTTTCAATAATATCATACCTCAGTTCAGCATCCCTCAGATTCTTGCTAAAAAATGCCACTAGATGCTCTTGACCTGCTTCATCTTGCTGCAACAGGACAACTACAATGGTATCCTTGGAGGCAAATGAAAATAGGTGAAACTCCTTGCTATAATCAAGGCTTATTAAAGTGGGAGCTTCCACAATAGCCATCTTAATGGACTCAAAAGATCTTCTAGCTGCCTGAGTCCACTTCACCTCTGCTACCTTTTTCAACATGGAGGTTATGTGCTTGACTAGCTCTGCAAAATTAGGATTGAACCTCCTTACAAAGTTGATTTTGCCAAGAAAAGACTGTATATCTTTCTTTGATCTTGGAATAGTCAAGGCCTAAATTGCTTTGACTCTTTCTGGGTCAATCTGAACACCTGCAGCAGACACTACATGCCCCAACAGTTTCCCTTCTTCCAAAGCAAATTGAGACTTTTTGGGATTGAGTGAAATTCCAAATTTCCTGCATTTTAAAAACACCCTTTTTAAATGTTGTAGATGATCATGATGGCTGCCAGAATAAACTGTTATGTCATCAAGGTAGATTAGCACAAATTTATCCTTTTCTCCCACAAAAGCTATATCCATAGCGCGCTGAAAGGTGGCTCCAGCATTCATCAGCCCAAATGGCATTTTTGCATACATGAACGTGCCCCAAGGAGTGGTAAATGCTGTCTTCTCTTGATCATCTGGATGCACAGCGATTTGATTAAAGCCTGAAAATCCATCTATAAAAGACATTACTTTGGCACTTGAGACTTGCTGCAGCAAATGCTCCATTTTAGGCAGGGGATAATTATCCTTTTTAGAGCATTTCTTTAGATTCCTGAAATCAACACACAGTCTGATTTCTCCATTCTTCTTCCTCACAATAACCAGATTGGCCACCCATTTAGAATATCTGAGAGGTACTATAATCTTAGCAGCCAGCAACTTTTTAATTTCTTTCTCAACCAGAGGAAGGAGCATAGGATTCATTGGTCTCAGCTTCTGTTTGAAAGGAATAGTGTCTTTCTCAAGTGGAATTTTGTGCTGAATTATATTCCTGTCATATGTTTTTAGATCACTGTACTCCCAAGCAAACACATCAGCAAATTGCCTCATTAATTTGCAATATTCAGCACTCTGATCAGCAGATAGATTAGTGGACAGATTTATGAATTTGGGCTGACTTGGACCTCCTATATCATGCTTGCAAACTGCAGATTGATCTTCTTTTTGGGCAGCTTTGTAAGGCACATCATTGTGGTCAAACAATCTCTCAAGAGGAATTAGACCCTTAGGGATATGGTTACTAGGAAGCTGGACTATGCTATTCTTGCCAATCTTATTTCTAAGCTGGGACTTGGGATCTTCTAACAAAGCATCATTATTTTGGTCAATTTGCATTTCAGAGAACTCATCAATGACTTGAAGGAACCTATTTAACTCATCATCATCATCAAAAACCTTCCAATGGTGGACATTATCAGGCAAGGAGGGTCTATACTTTATTTGTACCTCATAAACTAGTTTGGGAGGCAATGGATGGATGAACAAACTAGCTGAAACAGCAAGGGAATCAGCAAGCTGATTTTGGGCTCTAAGAATATATGAAATGCAGAAAAAATCAAAGAAATCTTTGACTCTCCATACCTCATCTCTGTAAGCTCTCAGCCTTGGATGCTTTGCTCGAAACATTTTATTTACTTGCTGAATTATCAGATCAGCATCTCAAAATACCTTCAGATTTTTTATTCCTCTATCTTTGGCTTCATGAAGGCCCAACAGCAGTGCCTCATATTCTGCTATGTTGTTTGTTACCTGAAAAACCAGCTTTAGAGACAACTGAACTGTTTCTTGTTGTGGAGATACTAGCACCACTCCTGCTCCTGCAGTCTCCTTGGTACATGCTCCATCAAAGAACATCTCCCAAATCTGACTTCCTGTATTATGCTCAGCCTGAGCTGTTGGTTTCCTGATCTGCAATGCAGCCTTCTGAGATTCTTCTATTTGGAGAATGCAAGCTCCAAACTCAGTGTCCACTGCATATATGGGATGGTTTGTAGGATTCTTCTCATCACTAATGATATATGCCAGCTGTGCTTCTCTATACAACCTCCTGCTTTCTCCTCCAAACACTGGAACAGTTGCATAAGATAGATCATTCTGCAATGTCCCACCTAGTCTCTTAATCCATCCTCTAGACAACAACATACCAAACTTCGGAGGAACATCAGCCACCACTATATCCATCATCATACTTTTCATGGGTAGCTGGGTTAAGGTAATGGCCAGATCCTTAATTAATCCAAGGCATTTTACCTTCCTTGAATCAAAAGAAAACAAATCATGATAAGGTCTAGTGATATCAAGGCCTAACTTTTCCATGACAGTTTTAGGCATTAGATTGTGGTTGGCCCCTGTGTCTAGCAGGCAATTGTGGAGGATTTTATCATGGATAGTTAATGAAACATAGAAAGATGGAGAACTATTATCAGCAGGCTCAATCATGGGGCTAAGCACAATAGTAGGCTTGTCATCTTGCAAATTGAAAGAGTCAATGGAGGTTTGTTTAGGTTCTAATTCAAGGGCCTTAAGGATGGGTTTTCTGAATAATTCACTCTTCACCAATTCAGCTAGAGGCATGGATATTTTCAATTTTTGAACTTCTGACTCAAAACTAAAAGAAGAGAATACTTTATCAGTAGTTTTTACCTCTTGAACTGGAGCTTTGAGGGTGATAGGATCAGCTACTGATCTTCTTTGCCTACTATTCTGTGGCATTGTTTGAGCAGCTGCTTCTTGTGCCACATTTTCTTTGACATTATTTGCATTGGATCTTAGATTATATCTTTGCTGCTGCTCACCAGATTGTAGAACAGCACCACTGTCCCACCTCTGACTGTCTTGCTCTTGCAGCAATGACTCTTCATATTTGGCCAATGTTAAAAATGCAGCGCTGCCTTTATCCTCCAAGCAGTGAATTTCATCCTCATCTTCTTCAAATTGTTCCCTCTCCATGACTACATTTTGAAAGGGAGCTTTAACTTTATGATCTTCTTTTGCTTCTTCACACCTTTGCATAATTTGTAGCTGCTCATTTGCTTTTCTGAAAAGGTTTGGATTTCTTGGAGCAAATGTGTTTTGCTGCCTTGTTTTGCCTGAAGTCTGCTCGGCCTTTAACTTAGAAATTTCAGCAGCCAATGACTCGATCATATTAGTCATTTTGTCTAATTTAGGCTTTGAAGTTGATGAAGGGGAAGAAGAAGCCTCACCTCTCAGCCTTCTTCTATCAACTTGACTCTTTAACTTCTCTGCTGCCAAAATATTGGATTCCACTTCCAAGTCTGCCTCTTGCATATCACTCAGAGTAGCACATCGTCTTTCTCTCAACAATAAGCAGAAATCAGAGTCAAAAGCATTGGCATATGTGAGTTTAGCAGCAGTAGGGGTAGGCTTTACCTCAGCTGGTATTTTACTATACATTCTATTAAATCTTTTATTGAAGTCAGGCAAAGACTCACCCTTTTCTCTTTTCAAGTTTTCAAACTCTGTATGATAATACTTGCAAGTCCTTCTTATCTCCCCATTGCTTCAAAAATGCATCATCTAATGCTTCAATATCTATTATGGATCTTTGGGGTAATTCTCTAAACCACTTCCTAGCCTCTCCATCAAGGCTTTGGACAAAAACTCTCATCCATACATCATTCTCACTTATATCTAAATTATCAGCATAACTGTAAAAGGCTTCAAGATGTTCTTCTGCTGTTACTCCCTCTGTTCTAGTAAATTTCGGCATATATTTTTGATATTCTCCCACAGGCATAGGATTTAGAGGCACAGGCAATACCAAAGGTCCATATCTAGCAGCAACAATCCTCTCAATCCTAGTAGGTGCTTGTTGTCCTGCCATGTTTGGAATATGTGGAAGAATAGTAACAGATGGAGTAGTAGGAAATAATGTAATGGATGGCAGAGATATTGGGAAGTTTTGGACAGTATGGGAAGCTTTCTTTGGACTGAGATTCAAAGGGGAACTAACTGCAAAAGGGGCTGAACTAATCTCTGAAGGAATTTCTTTATTAACAGTGCTGGGCTCTAAGACTTCAAGCTGTAATTCTTCAGTTATAAACTAGTCTTTCATAGATAAATTGAAGTTTTTAGGCTTACCTGATCCTGATGCCCCTTTCTGTGATGATTTCTTCGATTTAACAACTTTCTCAGGGTCATGCAATGGTTCAGCTGGAGACTTCTATGGATTTCTTCTAGTATGCCTCACAAACTGAGCCAGAACTTCAAAGTGGAGTCGCCAAAGGATGGCCTTCCACCAATGGAGTCGCCAGACAGAAGATTACAACCAATACTGTGTTCAAACCTTGTCTGTCATCAAAGCTTGAAACTATGTCGTTCTCCCAAGGAAGCTTGAGCTCCAATTCGCCTCTCCCCGGCAACGGCACCATTTAATGTTATCACCCCAAGAAACTCACCTAGGTTTGATATCGGTGATGCTCGGGAACATTACAAATTCAACCAAATATAGTTGGATAAATGGTGGATGAATGGAACAAATGCTGCATATTCAAGCCAGATAACCACTTCTACTATGATTGACCCCAGACATGGGTGAACACCCCCAGACTACAAGGCTTTTAACCACCTATTACTCACAGTTTGAGGATAAGGTGATAATGGAGAAGACTGACCACACCAACAGATGCACAGGACCCTGTGATGGCCAGCTGCAACCAGTTAAGAGGTCTGTAAATCTAGTTTCTAATGCACAGACAAGATGACAGCTCTCTATGCATTAAACAACAGAAACCTGCATACATGTTCAATGATACATGCTAAATCCTAACACAGAGGTGGGATGACAGCCCCTCTGATGCTAAACATTCACTGCACATGAACAAATGCAAAACAGGCACAGCCTGGAACAAGAAGAAGAAGTGGAAAGTAAGCAATTGACAGCAAAAGAAGCTTGTATTAGTTGGAAATGAAGACCAGACGCTGCAGGTTACAAAGTAGTTACAGTCTCCAGAAGTTGAACCTTACAATAGAGTCACCTTCATCTAACACTCATCCATCCGATTACATCTCAGTTCTAAGTATATATAGTGTTACAATACAAAATATCTCTGTTAAACAATGTGTGGAGGAGCCCATAAATGGCCACCAACCATATTCATATTTAGAAATGGGCCTCTGATACAAATCTGTCTGAGTTTTAAATAGATTTGACCCTCTCTGGCTCTCTGCAGTCCTCCTTGGGCAAGTGGAATGGAATATGGATGAAACCCATAACCATTGAATGCTCTATCCGGATCTGTGGTGTCCTATTTCCTCCTCGGCCATACTGCTGATTAAATGCTGCTGCTGAATCATTAAATGGCTCTATCATGACTATTTTGCTTATTAAACAATGAAATACTGTCAAACTGCTCATTCCCGCCCATTAATGCTTCACTTGAACTTCAAAAGGTTTATTCATGGCTTAATCATTTATCGGGTCCATCATTTGGGCTGCAATGCCTACCTTAAGCTGGCCGATCCTTTGTTTCTTAAGAGAATACATGAAAAATGCTACAAAATCATAAAACAAATGGCTCTGGCGGACCTGAAATATTATAACATTTTGCTTTGGAAACCCATTGGGTCCGGGTTTCATCGCATTGGCGCTTGTAATGTAAAATGTCATGCATCCTTGGTTTCCCCGATTGCGATCAGCCGATCGCAATATGGGACGATACCACCGATCCCTCGCTTTTCCTCATATTTGAAAATATAATGAAATATTGGAAAAACATGAAAAAATGCCTCTGCTGGACCCGATCATATATATATTTTGATTCACGGACCCTTTCAGGTCTGGACTTCATCGCAATAGGCACCCGCCAAGGCTTCCTTTGTATTTCTTCATATTTCGTTATATAACGAAAATGCCCCCCTACATCATTAAAAACGGGCCTATCGCGGATTTGAAATTTTAACAGCAATCATTCATCAAGCCATCGGTTCCGACCCATCGGATCGGAGGCATGTCATATGTAAAGGCCCCGCCCATTAGAAAACGCCGATAGCGAAATCACCCCAGACCTGATAATTTATCAAAAATAACTTATAGCGCCATCGGGTTCGGGCTTATCGCATCGCAAGCATAACCATTGAAAAGGCCTCCTTTGTATTTTCTTTATACAAAGAAAATACATAAAAACAATGAAAAAGCGATGGGTGCGGATTTGAAATATTATGCAATGGAGTGTTGTATGGCCGTCGGGTCCGGCCCATCGGCGATCGCTCATCGGCGAAGTCTTGTGCCCCAGTCGCTGCAGACCCGAAATAATATAAAAAGGAATTAACACCACTGTCGAGTCTGGCTCATTAGATCGGAACATATATATGCAAAAGGCCCTGCCCCTTTGAAAGCGCCAATGAGATATCGGCGGACACTGCGGACCCGAAATAATATAAAATGCAGCGTTGTATGGTCGTCGAGTCCAGCCCATCGGTGATTGCACCTGCCCCTTTGACAATGTCGATAGCGATACGCTGATGCGATATCGGCGATCGCTCATCGGCGAAGTCTAATGTCGCTGCCACTTCCCGCCTCCTCTGATTGCGATATGCCGATGCGATCTAGACCGTTGATCGGCCAGATCCAATGGCTGAGATTGAAGCGGATCCTTAAGCCTGTAATCTTGGTTTTTACATAGTTTTTGGGGTATTTCCGCCTCCCGATGGTGTATTTCTGCCCTCCAAAGGGCTTTTCTCTTGTAACTTTTTTGATCGGTGGGCAGCTTTTAGCCACAATTTGAGGATTTCAACAGCAACCATGGATCCCTTGGCATAATTATAAGTGTAATTGCAGCCTTTGAGAGTATTTGAATCCATTTTTGATTCTTTGGCACAGCAAAGCTAACACTCACCACCTGCAAGGATGAGCTTGGAAATGTAGGGATCACTACTGCTGATGATGACATGGTGAGTCTTGCATTCCTCAGTCTCCCTAAGAGTTGGCATAGCCACCAAGACTTGGTTAATGGGAGAGAAAAACTGCCAGATTGGGAACGACTTTGGTTGGATTTGATGCAGGAGGAAATCAGAAGAAGCACCAGAGATGGATCCTCATCGAAGGAAGATGATGAGGAAAATCTAGCCTTAGCGAGTAAGGCAAGGAAAGGGAAAGGGAAGGCATCCCATTGAAAATTTAGTTCTTCCCATGGTGGGAAGAAGATTGAAAAATCAAAAGTTCAATGCTTTCATTGTCATGAAGTGGGCCATTATGCTACGAATTTTCTACAGAAGAAATCCAAGAAGGGTTCCTCAAAGGGATCTTATGGTGAGGCATTGGTCCCATAGTTTGAGCTAGATTTCTCACTTATCGCATGCATGGTTTCATCCATGGTGGGATGTGTGTGGTACCTGGATAGTGGAGCTTCATTCCACATGTCAGGTGATAAGAATATTTTTAGTACCTTGGAGGAGAAGGATCTCCAGATGCAAATCAAGATGGGTGATGATGGAAAGTACCGTGTTTCAGGTGAAGGTACAGTTGTGCTTCAGAGGGAGCATGGAGCTCCCCTCACCCTGACTGATGTAAAGTATTTACCGGGTCTGAAGAAGAATCTTGTGTCTATCACTATGCTAGAAGATAAAGGCTATGATGTAGTCTTTAGTCAAGGAAAGGTATTCCTAAGGCATATTGGTACTGGACAGACAAATCGAATAGGGATTTGAGTCAAGAATCTTTACAAGCTAGAGGTAGACGACTGTGCTTCTTTGAGTTCCAAAGCTGAGATGGTGCAGAGCCAAGATTTTGGTGAGCTATGGCATAGAAGACTAGGCCACTTGGACCATGGAGCCCTGAAGATCATGCAACAGATTTCTATGGGATTACCCAAGGGAAAACTTGAGTAGATGACTACATGCAAAGGTTGCACCTTGGGTAAGTATGAAAAATCTTCCTTTCCGGATCGAGATAGTAGAGCTGGAGCAATCCTGAAGTGAGTTCACTCAGATGTTTGTGGATCTTTCTCTACAGCCTCCATCACTAAACAAAGGTACTATGTTATTTTTATTGATGATTTTTCTCGTAGATGCTAGATCTACTTTATGCAAAAGAAGGATCAGACCTTCTTGAGGTTTTGTGAGTTTAAAGCCTTGGTAGAGAAAGAATCTGGAAAGAAAATAAAAGCCTTGCGTAGCGACAATGGTGGGGAGTATGTATCCCAATATTTTAAAGACTTCTGCACTGCAGAAGGTATTAAACGGGAACTGATGGCACCCCATAACCCACAGCAGAATGGGGTGGCTAAAAGGAAGAATAGATCGATTGTGGGAGAAGCTCGAGTGATGTTGCATAACCAAATCCTACCATTGCATTTGTGGGCTGAGGCATGCAATACAACAGTATACTTGCAGAACAGAAGCCTGCACCGTATACTGGGGATGAAGACACCTATGGAGGCCTATTCTGGGAAGCGACCTGATGTAAGTCACTTCCGAATATTTGGATCATTAGTTTACTGTCATGTGACCAAAGATGCCAAGAAGAAGCTAGACCCAACAACTATGTTGGGAATACTTGTGGGGTACACGGATACACCCCACAACTATCGAGTGTACCTACCTTCCACTCAAAGGACTGTGGTATGTAGGGATCTAAAGTTTGATGAGCAGAAAGCCATGCACTTATCACTTGAGAGGGAGCTCAAGTTGCATGCAGATGAGGAACTTTCAGTTCCTAAGGATGAGGACCCTTAGATTAATGCGGAGCAGCTGCATGTAGAGGATCCAAGAGTGGATACATCCACTCATGCTGAGACTTCCAGAGATGAGTGGAAACGCTCAAGGGAAGCTGATAGGTTGATGTTGGATGCACGGGAGAATGTGGGATAGCCATCTTCTCAGCACGGACATTGGAGATCACCTGAGCGGTACCCTGGGTACATGGCCCTGGTTGGGGAGTGTGTAGATACCGAACCTTCTTTAGTCGAGGAGGCAGTGCAACAACTAGTCTAGGTTGAAGTAATGGTAGAGGAGTATGACCCTATCATTCAAAATAGTGTGTTGGATGTTGTCCCAAGGCCTCAGGGCAAGTTAGTGGTGAGTTCCAAATGGCTTTACAAGGTAAAGTAGGCAGCTGATGGCAACGTTGAGAAACATAAGGCAAGGTTTGTTGCCCGGGGTTTCTCACAGGTCGAGGGGATCGACTACGATGAGACTTTTTCTCCCGTAGCAAGGTACTCATCGATTAGATCAATTTTGGCACTATCAGCTCAGATGGGGTGGAAGATCCACCAGATGGATGTGGAGACAACATTCCTCAATGGGAAGATTAAGGAGGAGGTGTACATTGAGCAGCCCGAAGGTTTCGAAACCTTTGATCGTGAGTCACATGTGTGCAGACTCAAGAGGGCTTTGTAAGGGTTGAAGCAAGAACCCCATGCTTGGTACACCAGGATCGACAACTATTGCACCGATTTGGGCTTCACCAAGAGTGAAGCAGATGTGAACCTTTACCACATCATGGTAGAAGGTAAACCATTGATCATTGTTCTTTATGTCGATGATCTGATTTTGGTAGGTGACGATCAACTGATACAGTCTTGCAAGGAGGACCTTGCAAGAGAGTTCGAGATGAAGGACATGCTTATGCACTACTTTTTAGGGATGGAGGTGTGGCAGAAAGATGGGGAGGTATTTGCCTCTCAAGACAAGTATGCCAATGAGATACTCAGGCGCTTTCACATGGAGAAGTGTAAGCCTATGCAGACTCCTCTAGCTGGGAACTAGAGGAAGGAGGATGCTACTTCAGGTGAGGTAGTAGCTGCTACTATTTATCAATAGATGGTGGGTTCACTTATGTATCTAGTGAACACATGACTCAACTTATGCTTTATGATGAACCAGCTGAGTCAAGCTATGGTTTAGCCTACCAAGCTATTTTGGAAGGTAACGAAGCATGTTCTGAGATACCTCAGAGGCACATCTCAATCTGGATTGTGGTACAAACGAACAGAGGGAGTGAAGCTTCAGGGCTTCACAGATGCGGATTGGGCAAGGAGTCCATTAGACTAGAAGAGAACTTCTTGAGGAATCTTGAACCTTGGTTCAGTTGCAGTTTCCTGGTATAGCAAGAAACAAAGATCAATTGCACTTAGCTCAACAAAGGTTGAATACATGGCAGCTAGTGAGGTTGCATGTGAGGCCATTTGGATGCGGAAGATTCTAGTGGGATTGTTTGGTCAAATGATGGATCCTACAGTGATCTACTACAATAACCATAATTGCATCAAACTCTTGGAGAATCCAGTTTTTCATGATAGGTCCAAGCACATTGATATCCGGTATCACCATCTTCAAGACTGTGTGGTCAAGAGGATCATGTTGTTGCTGTATGTTTCGATCGAGGAACAAGATGCAGATATTTTGACTAAGGCATTGTCAAGATGCAAGTTCAAGTTCCACAGAGACAAGATTGGGGTTACTGATAATCCCTTTCTTGTTGAGAGGGAGTGTTGAAAATAGCAACAAGAAATGCTAAAAATAGAATTGCTAAAAATAGCACTACTATAAATAGTAGTTCAACCAGTGTTGATCTTAGCAACAATGGATGGAAAAATGGAAGTGCTAAAAATAGCATTCTATAAATAGCATTTCAGGATACCTTCTTATTTTAGTCAGTCCCTAAACTAAAATAGTGAAGTAAAATTCGAATTTGATCTTAGCAGCAGTTTGTAAATTAATTAATTAATTCATCTTGAATTAATTAGTTAAGGAAAATCAAACTTGAAGTCTATGTGGGGACATGCAATAGGTTCTCCATTAATTGAGGATTTTATCCATCAGTTAAAGAGATAAGGATGAGTTTTTATATTGAGTTGTAATTAGTTGACTTAGTTAACTGAGTCAAGTCTAGTTAGATTAATTCAAACAATTCGTTGAATTAATGTAAGTTTAGTTAGTTAATGCTTGCATGCATGTAACTACTGCACTTCAGATAACTGATGATTTTCTCATAAATAACTCATGCATGTTAGTTTAGATAGAGACCCAGTTGAGATCAGATGGAGGGGTAGTGTACTATCAATTGCTAGAATATTCCATTGTGAATATTCCTTGCATGTAGAAGGAATTCTTTCCTTGAGGATTGCGCAATTACTTCTTTAGGTTTAGTGAGTGTGATGAGGCCAATTCACACATGTGACATCATTGGAACCCAAGAAAAATTGTGAAAGGAAATAGGAGGCTTGGAGGGCTTGAGGAGGAAATATACTATGTCTATTCAGTCTATGAGTTGTATTGTTTGATTGCAGAGAGAACAGGATAGCTTGAGAGCTGATTCTTTTTGTAACTTGAACAATATTTCCACTTGTATGATAATACAGAGTTGGGGTTTTAGGCTGAGGCTTTCCCCGGGTTATTTCTTATGTGTTATGTGTGTTTTATTTCTCATTGTCAGTTATATGTGTTCCCCTGATCTTGCTCAATTCGATTAAGCTTCTGCAAAGTGTTGTAGAAGTAGATCTTGTATTGTGTTTTAGTATATTGCATAATATGTTGATCTACAGTGGGAATTTCTACAATCACATCACGAAAGAGGTATGGTAAGAAATTTAAATGGACAGAGGGCTATGTAGACAATTTTGAGTAGTTGAAGCAGCTGTTGACAAATGCTCCAGTGCTAAAGATCACAGATCCATACAGAGTGTGTGGTTTGTACAAATTCCTACAAGAGAAGACTTGGTGGATTCTTAATGCAAGAAGGATAGGTGGTGTGCTATGAGTCATGAAAATTGAATGAGCACGAGAATAATTTCCCAACACATGATATTGAGTTGGCAACGATCATCCATGCATTGAAGATGTGGAGACACTATCTTCATGGAAAGATGTTTGTGTTGATGAGTGATGACATTAGATTAAGGTATCTATTTGACCAAATGAATCTAAATTCCATGCAAGCTAGATGGTTGGCCATGATTAATGAGTTTGAGTTCGAGATCCAGTACATTAAGCAAAAGGAGAATAGGGTTGAGATCAAGAATATTATCTTGAGAGAATTTCATGCAAAACCATATTCAGGTCACCCAGGATACCAGAAGACATTGAAAGCAGTGAATAAGTTTTATTATTGGCCAAATCTTCAGAAGGAAGTGGCAGATTTTGTGGCTAGGTTCTTAAATTGTCAATGGGTAAAATCAGAATGTAAGCACCCATGTGGATTGTTGCAGCCAATTCCGATTCCAAACTAGAAATGGGAGGTGATTTCCATGGATTTCATCACAAGTTTTCCGAGGACATCCAGACAACATGATTCCATCATGGTCATGGTAGACATGTTGAAAAAGGTAGTGCACTTCATTCTAGTGAAGTCTACTTGTTTAGCTAATGATGTAGCATAGGTCTTCATTAGATATGTAGTAAGGTTGCATGGTGTTCCAAGGAATATTGTGTTAGACAGGGATGCTAAGTTCACCTCTAGATTCTAGAAAGAGTTGTTTGTAGGTTTGGGTATAGAGTTTTCCTTTAGCATGGCTTATCATATGCAGACAAATGGACAGACAGAGAGGGCCAACAGGATACTAGAGGACATGTTGAGTATGTATGTGATGCGTCAACAACAGAGGTGGGAAGAGTATATTCCACTGGTTAAGTTCACATACAACAATGGGTATCAGGAGTCACTGAGGATGAGTTCATTCGAGGCCCTGTATGGGTAGAGTTGTAATACTCCCATTAGTTGGAGTGATCCAATGAACAGGGTGTTTATAGGACTGGATATGTTGGCAAAGATGGAACATGAAATGAATGTAATCAAGAAGAATGTGAAGGAAGCATAGGACAAGCAAAAAAATTATGCAGATCAAAATAGGATGTTAAGGAGTTTTAGGTTAGGGAATAGGTGTACTTATGCATCAAGCCCAAGAAGATCCCCTTGAGGATTGGATCATGTTCTAAGCTGGAACCTTGGTTTTTTGGGCCTCTCAAGATTCTTAAGAGGATTGGACTAGTAGCCTATCGACTTGCACTATCTCTGACAGTGAATGTCCATGATGTTTTCCATGTTTCATTACTTAAAAAGTATGTTAAAGATGTTGATCATGTGATTGACTGGTTTGTATTACAGGTGGAGACAAAAGGAGATTTCTAGCTGGAAACTCAGTGTATTTTGTAGAGAAATATGCTCATGCTCTAGAACTGAACAATCGAGCAGGTTAAAGTGCAGTGGAAGCACTTTGGGCCTAATGAATCTACATAAGAGATGGATGATAAGATGCGGGCTATATATCCTTCTCTATTCGCTAGTTGAGCGAATGTTTTTAGCATATGTTTTGGTGTGGTGTTTTGGTATATGTACATATGTATATGGATGTAAATACCACCATGAGCTATGTTATAAAGCTCCAATAAGTAGTATGGGTGTCATGTCATTATATTTGTCATGTTGTTATGTTTCTCATGTTGGTTTTGTTCTCAGCAGGATGATCATTGTAAATACTGCAACAAGCTAAGTTATAAAGCTCCATGAGTAATATGTATTGCTTTTCAATGGTCTTGTTGGTTGTAGGTTTCAATGAACACTGAGGATGGTGTTCCCCCAAGGGGGAGGGTTCTGTAAAAAACCTAGTCAAAATTCCATGTAGTTAAAAATTGAGATGTACCAACAACTAAAGAAAAATCACTTGATGTGATTAATGGTTCATTGTATTTTTCTAAAACCACTTGAATTCATGCAAATTACAAACTACCTTCGAATTGTAATAATTTAGGATAAACGACAAAAACTAAGGATGTGATTTAAAAAAAAAATATACATTTCCACATATTATTTACATGAATTACAATTCATGACAATATTTAAAAGAGGGATTAGCAAAAAGGGTTGTGACATAGGTGCTCCAAAACCTATAAATATTAGTTTGATTGAAGCTTGATATCCTTGTAGGAGTTAAAATAAATCAAATGTGTCAATATTTAGAAAGAGCAAGAGTATCCCTCCTTCCAATGTGCATGTTGATAAGACATTCTTTATTAAACATATAAGAACATTACATATTTGTGACATCCATCATCATATATAACATTTAATGGTTCCTTGTGTAACAACCCTGGTCAAAATTCCATGTAATAAAGAAAAGGATAAATAGTAACCAAGGTCATGGGACACTTATTCCAAGATGAAGGTTGGGAAAAACATCCTAGTGTGGGTGTTCATTTGGTTTATTATGGCTAAGTAAATTGGCAAAGGACAATGACAAAGGATTTGGAAAGGCAAAGTGGAAGTAATTGACATTTTATTTATGAAATAAAGGAAATTAGGAGAAAATGAACATGAAAGGTCATAGGGTGCATGTGAGGAGGAAAATGAAGAAAATAGAGGCCTCATTAATGAAAAGGCTTATGAGGATCAGTTCATAGATTTTTTCAGTTTAACCTTTTGTCAGTTCAATTTTGGATCTCTCTCTCTCATACTCTTGGACACTTAGAGCATTCTTGGAGCACTCTAGCATTGGAGGAAATAAGGCAAATGAAATACAAGAAATCAAAGGGAAGCAAGGATAAAGCAAGGAAGAGGAGGATCAAGTGGCTATAGCAGGATTACTTGAATGTATCGAGTTGCATGTATGATTTCCTTGCTAGTTTGGGCATGCATGGTACATGCATGTGTGTTTTGGTTCTTTTGTTATCATTGGCATGGGTCCTGTTAGGTGTGACAATGTTTTTCAGCCTTACCTTTCCATTTCCGAATAGCCATGGTGTGATGGGGTTCTCTTGTTTTGTTGAGTTAGATTTCGCGATGGATTCGAAGCTGAGTGGGGTGATCTCAGGAATAATCACAAGGCCTAGGAATCCTGGGGTGGGTTATATGGTAATGCCTGGTTATGAATGCCCTGGAATGGGCCTAGGAATCCCTTGACAGGTAATGATGGGATACATGGTAAATCCCATAGGGTGGACACCTTATAGACCTAGGAATCCCTTGACCGGTAATGGTGGGATACAAGGTAAAGCCGACAGGTTGAGATGGAAAAATTCCTCATGATTTAGGTGGAGAGATCTAGAGGCATCCATGCTTCTATAGGCCTAGTGATCTGGTGGGATTGTGGTAAAGCCTGGTTGTATTGATGAGGGTTTTAGGCCTAGGAATCCCTTGGTGGGATATATGGTAAGGCCTAAGGAAGCCTTGGTTGGTTTTGTTGTGAGTCCCATATTCATGCTTGTAATATGGCACGAGGGTGATTGCTAAAAGAAATATTTGGTTCAGCCCAATCTATGGACGAGTGGTTTGTGAAAGTCCATGGCTTGGTTAGCTTATGCATTCATTAATAAGAACTCCTTTTCCTTTCCTATTTCATGTGTAAATGTACTTGTTAATATGTGGTTTTATGGCTGTTATATCCTTGTTATTTTTGTTGGTTATATGTTGGTTATAAGCATGGTTCATGAAAGACTTTGGCTATGGCTCTCATCATGATTTGATTATTATATGAAATGTGGATGAACATATTACCTAATAAATGATAATGCATTTATTGTGATAAGGAATCAATTCTTCTTGACGATTCTCAGATAAGTATGAGACCCCTATTCTCATATATGTGGTTATGACCTATAAATTACATGTTTGTGGTATGTTTGATGAAATGTTTGTCATGGCTAGTAGGGGTCAAATCAAGTCCTTGTACCAATGTTTACATTAGTAGCTTCAATTCATGGTTATTTATCATTTTTGTTAGTTTCATGAAGTTTTTGGTAGAGGCTTGAGACCTAGCCATGAAAAAGTGGCAAAAAATCAAGGGCTACTAGCTTAGAACTACCTAAAAAAGGGCACAATCACTGACATGCTTTATTGTGGGAGTGACTAGAGGGTCCGCGGACCATGGGATTGTATAAATAGAGTGAGGCTCTAAGTAGATAGAAGAAGGGAGAGAAGGAGGAGCCTAAGTAACTAAGTGAAGTGTTTCTTTGGGTTGTAGAGTAGGAGAAGGCTCTGCACCTGAGTGTGCAAAGGCCTAGTAGTCCACAGCTGAGTGCACAGACCCTTGCAGCTGAGTGTGCAGGGCGGAGTCTAGTTTGTAACCAATGAAGGAATTAATAAAGAGAAGTTTGTTATAATTTTGTGTATCTGTTCCTAAGTTAATGAATTATTGATATAATCTGCAAATATACTGTTTATTTACTACGTGCACCTGTATGAATGGTTTATGTTGTTAAGTATAACTTAAAGCACACAAATAGGCTAAAATAATCAACTAACAGTGGAATACCAGTAAGATCTTGGGTAATAACGTAGAGCGCGACGCTCAGCCCCTAGGTAAGGTTGCACGAAGGCAATATATCGGGTTGTGAAGTGCAGGCAAGTGTGCGAAGAAACCTGCACACAGGGTCAAACGCGGACCACTTGAACTCATCAGACATCTCCAGGGTGCGGAAACCTAGTTCTAGCACCCTCCCATACTACTTTGGGTGGGACCTCAGTCTGCGCTCCATGAACTGTTACCGAAAGGGCTAGTAGTACAGTAATTTTTTTGGCTAAATTAACTCTGAACCTGGGTCAAGCCCCACTAAGCCAACAAGAACCCTCCAGCTTATGAACATATTAAACATTTACTTCATTACAAATTATGGTGACTGGAGAGTTTATGATTGTGAACCTTCCCATGTATGAACAATGACAACATTCTGGTCAGTGGAGAATTTACGATTGCGAACCTTCCAGTGTATGAACAATGACATTGTTTTGATCATAAAAATTTCTAATTAAAAATAAATAAATCAGAGAATTTAAACTATTACATCATTAAAAATAATCGTACAGTGGAGAATTTGGACAATTACACTCTTATTTATAACTTAGTTATTACGAATGAGCTTGTACTTTTGGAAGTTAAATCCTATCTCCTACAAAAACCCTAAAATAAAGTTCGAACTCATATATTTCAAAGAGTTATTGGTAATTATACCCCTCGTTCCTTTTTCTACAATAACAAGGTGGACAATTAGTCCACTGAAATTAGCGAGTATATAAAATGGGACTAATTGTGGGATGCTAAGACATCACCTTTCTTCATTTTAATGTCTATGCATACTTCTTCCGCCAAAGCGAAATACGTTGGCCCTCATAACGCGCACAATAATTTGAGCATCTATGCATTAAAAATCAGCACGGTTTCCTTTGCACAATTATTGTGTCGGGAGGAGCATTCTACAGACCAATATAACCCCAATGTATAAGTATGTCACATCCTCACAAAAATAATAAATTTAATTTTAGCCAAAACATTAGCTTGAATCTTAAATTATATATAGCTTTAAATAATATTTGGATTATATATGTAACTTTTTACTAAGAATAATTATTAAAATATAACTATATATTGTTATAGATAATTTTAATGGATAATAAATTATCTCATGCTTATCATACACCCCAATTTGAATAGATCATAAATTTAAGTTTTACCAAAAAAAATACCACATTAAAATTCCAAATTAGGTAAAATTTTAAACATTTATACCATTTCTTAAGTCAAAAGGAAAAAGTTAATTCAACACAAAGAATCTAAAATCTTCCTCCAAAATATTTTAATATTCTTTTAAATAAATATTTGTAAAATAAATCTTTAAAAAGAAAAACCATATCCTATGGATATTTTAAAATTTGTAAAGACATAAATATTTCCACACCAAAGTTGTAATATTTGAAAATATTAATTTGATGTAGTTTTATTATAAATTTTGTTACCATGCCATGTAAAAAACACCATTAATTCTAATATTAATATTAAAAGATTAATAATAATATTAATATTAAATATAATATTAATATATTATAATATTATTAAATTTAATAATTTTGGATTAATACAATATTAAAATTAATATAATATCCAAATTTTCATATTATAATATATATTAATATACCATGATATGTATTAACTCTAGATATATATGGAGAGAAAAACAAAAACATAAAGTGATAGAAGTGGAGAGATAGAAGGAGTGACAAGGGAGAGATGGAGATAAATTGAAGGAGAGTGGGGTAGGAGGAGTGAAGAGAGAGGGAATGAGAGTAGTGAGAGAGGGAGGGAAGGGTAAGAGAGAGCGAGGGAGACATAAAGATGGAGGTGGGAGAGAGAAGGAGAGAGGAGACAGTGACAAGGTTGGAGGGCAGAGAGAGAGAGACAGGGGGAGAGACAGGGAGGTAGGAGAGAAAGGGATAGAGGGGAAAGACCAGAGAGAGGACTTGAGAGAGAGGAGGAGAGAGGGAGGGATAGAGAGATGGATTTTTAGGGGGAGAGAGGGAGTGAAGAAGAAAGACATAGAGAGAGAAAAGTGGAGAGAGAGAGGGAGTGACAAAGAAGAGATGGAGAGATAGTGTGTAAGTTTTGGGGTGAGATAGAGAGACAAAGCAAAAGAGATGGAGAGATAGTGTGCAAGTTTTGGGGTGAGATAGAGAGACAAAGAAAGAGAGATGGAAGTAAGGGAGGCGAGATGGAGAGATGAGAAAGGGAAGGAGAGAGTGATAGAGTTGGAGGGTGAAGAGAAGGAGAGAGGGGGGAGATAGAGCGAGGTGGGAGGGAAAGGGAGAGATAAGGAAGAGAGAGAGGATGTGAGAGAGAGAAGGAGATACAAATGGAGTTGGATGGGGAGAGAGGGAGGTAAAAAAAATACATAGAGAGAGAAAGGTAGAGAGAGGGAGTGATAAGGGAGGTAGAGAGAGGGAGAGAGGTGAGCAGGAGGGAAGAGAGATAGAAGGGGGAGATAGGGAGACAAGGGGAAGAGAGATAGAGAGGGAGAGGGGTAGGGACAGGGAGTGGGAGGGAGAGATAAATAGATATGGAGAAAGAGTGTGTATGTTCTGGGGGCATAAAAAGGGACTAAGAAGAGGTAGAAGGAGATAGAGATATAAGTGGGAGGTGGAGAGAGGGAAGAAGAGGGAGATAGAGATAGGGAAGGAGGGAGACATGGATAGATATATATGGGGAAAGAGAGAGAGAGAGAGAGAGAGAGAGAGAGAGAGAGAGTTTGGGGGCTAAGATAAAGAGACAAAGAAGGAGATATGGAGGGAGATATAGGTATAGATGGAGAGGGGAGAGAGGGAATAAGGTTTCCTGCAATATATGCATTGGTTTCAATGTAGATGATGATTTCTAATCTTATTTGTTTTCTTGCATTAGATGAATTGATTTCAGTGTAGATGTTGATTTTTAATTATATTTGATTACCTGCACAAGATGCATTGATTTCATGTAGATGTTGATTTCTAGTCCTATTTGATTTCTTTCTCTAGATGCATTAATTTCAGTGTATATGGTGATTTCTAGTCCTATTTGATTGTTTGCACTAGATGCATTGATTTCAGTGTATATGTTGATTTCTAATATTATTTGGTTCCTTGCACTAGATGCATTTATTTAAGTGTAGATGTTGTTTTCTAATCTTATTTGACTTCTTGCACTAGATGCATTGATTTCAATGCAATTGTTTTTTAATCATGTTTGCTTGCTTGCATTAGATGGATTAGATATTGTTAATCTTGAAGCTGTAAATTATTAAAAAAAAATTCAAGATTAGATGGAGGGGGTAGAGAGGGAAGAATATTTCTTGCACAAGATGCATTGATTTTAGTGTAGATGATGATTTCTAATCCTATTTGATTGCTTGCACTAGATGCATTAATTTCAGCCTAACTTTTGATTTATAATTATATCTGATTTTGTGCACTAAATGCATTGATTTCAGTGTAGATGTGGATTTCTAATCCTATTTGATTGCTTGCACTAGATGCATTGATTCGAGTGTAGATGTTGATCTCTAATATCATTTGTTTTCTTGCACTAGATTAATTGATTTCAATGTAGATGTTGTTTTCTAATCCTATTTGATTTCTCACATTAGACACATTAGATGTTGTTAATCTTAAGGATGTAGGTTATTAAAAAGATATTTTTCAAGATATATTTTGTATTACCTAAAGTGACATTATTAAGAATTAATTACTTGTCAAAAGTTGTGATACCTACACTTGACATGAAATAGATATGAAAAATCAATCCTCTTGTAAAGTGAAAATTAATCCTTAACAAGATCGTCTCCCTTCTTCATCACCAACTAATTACTAATACCCAAGTACATATATTCAAAACTACATATATGCAAAATTACTAATAGATAATTCCATACAACAATGTATTCAAAAGGTTTATAAAAGGAAAATATATATTTATAAACATTCAAAATAAATCAAAATATTCTTGAAGGAGATGTGATAATTGTTTAGAGAAACAAATAATGTAAAGATTTTATAAATCTCGCTGCTCATTAAAAAAAAGGAATACATTATTTCTTGACTCTGCAAAATAGACTATAAATAAAAAAAAATCATCAAAATATTTTAGAAGGGAATAAATTATTTCAAACATTAGCAAAGAAACAAATTATTTCAAGAGTAAGCTTCGTGCAGTAAATTATTGAAAATACTCTTTAATATATATTTAGCAATACCTGGAGGAACACTATTAAGAATTAATTAGTTGTCAAAAGTTGTGATACCTAAAATTAAATGAAATAAATGTGCAATATCAATCCTCTTGCAAACTATTGACAATAGTGTCTCCCTTCTTCATCACCAACTAATTACTAATACTCAATTACATACATATATAAAAATATAGCACAAACGTAACATTCACAAGCATTACGATTGAAAGCCAAACACATAAACACACAAACCACTCAAAGCATCCAAACACGGGCTTATAAACCATTCAAGGAAAGAAACATAGGCTAAATTAAAGAATATCATGATATGGTCATACAAGAAAAAAAAACATAATGTGAATTTTTAAGTTTATCTCAAACATATACATAATAATGATAATCTAAAAATGTAACATTGTTTCCCTCAACTGGAGCCAACTTAGATCCATCTAACTCCAGACTTATCATGTGTCGAGAGGGATCAAATCCCTCGAGGTGAAAAATTTTCCTCAAGTTCTACACTCCTATGATTATTAGCAGCTTAGATCCATCTCATATCAGATCTATCATGTGGCGAGAAGGATCAAATTCCTCGAGGTGCAAACCTTTCCTCAAGTTCTACACTCCAAAAAGAAGGTTTGCACCTTGATGGGTTTGATCCCTCTCGGCGCATGATAGATCCAATATTAGATGGATCTAAGCTCGTAATAATCATTGATCCGTAGGCTATTATTACACATGATAGAATGCATAGTTATTATTCAATCGATTGCCTAGAATGATGTGCATGAAAATCAACGTGTCCGTTGTGGTTTTATGACAACCAATATTTCTAGAATTATAGCTCCATTAATAAACCAAGCAATATATGGCAACCTTTGGATTTTGTACTTCCCTGAATCCAAGGGTTGGCATATACTGCGCCAATGCATTAATGTAGCCATAGCTCCAGAAAAATCAACAAAACCCAAAATAGAAGAAGCAGAAACCGATAAATATATAAGAGAGAGTTATGTACCCATTAAAATCTTCTGGAAGTGACCAGCCAGAGAGACGACAGAGTTGGAACAGAGTAGCTTTCCATTCATGGATTTCCTGCGAGTTGTATCTCCCACTCATCTCATGCTCTTTGAATGCTTGGGAAAATGGGCTCCCACATTGGTCTAGACGCCGAACTTGGGTAGGAGTGACATTGTAAAACATAGGAATGGCAATGGATGACGGGTTTACCTGCATCTCCAATGCCATATGCGAGGCTTCCCTAAGACACCATGGTGATTGTGCATAGTTAGTGGAGAATATGGGCATTAGGATGTGACTCTCATCAATTGCATGCTGTAGGGTTGTAGAAATGTCGTCTCCCCTTTGAGACTGTAGGTGTCAAGGAAGGAATGGAAGCATGCGTTTGTGAGGGCATGGTAGAGATGGTCGACAAACCCTCTTGTCACATCGGTCCCTCTGAAACCCAGAAAAATATCATATCTATATGGCATGTATAATATCCAATTTGTCATATTATACTATAGATTAATATATCATGATATATATTAACTCTAGATATATATGGACAGAAGAACAAAAACATAGAGTGATAGAGGTGGATAGATAGAGGGAGTATAAGGGAGAAATGGAGATAAATTGAAGGGGGGGGGGGAGGAGGATTGAAAAGTGAGTAGTGAGAGAGGGAGAGAAGGGCAAGAGAGAGTGAGGGAGACATAAAGATGGAGGGGTGAGAGAGAAGGAGAGAGGAGACAGTGACAAGGTTGGAGGGTAGAGAGAGAGAGACGAGGGGAGAGAGAGGGAGGTAGGAGATCAAGGGATAGAGGGGGAGGACCAGAGAGAGGACTTGAGAGAGAGGATGAGAGAGGGAGGTAGGAGAGAAAGGGATAGAGGGGGAGGACTAGAGAGAGGACTCGAGAGAGAGGAGGAGAGAGGGAGGGATAGAGAGATGGAGTTTGAGGGGGAGAGAGGGAGTGAAGAAGAAGATAGAGAGATGGAGTTTGAGGGGAAGATAGGGAGTGAAGAATAAATACATAGAGAGAGAAAAGTGGAGAGAGAGAGGGAGTGACAAAGAAGAGATGGAGAGATAGTGAGTAAATTTTGGGGTGAGATAGAGAGACAAAGAAAGAGAGATGGAAAGAAGGGAGGAGAGAAGGAGAAATGAGAAAGGGAAGGAGAGAGTGACAGAGTTGGAGGGTGAATAGAAATAAATAGGGGAGAGATAAAGGGATGTAGGAGAGAAAGGGTGAGAGAAGGAAAAGAGAGAGGATGTGAGAGAGAGAAGGAGAGATAGATGGAGTTGGAGGGGGAGAGAGGGAGGTAAAAAGAAATACATAAGAGAGAGAAAGGCAGAGAGAGAGAGAGGGAGTGATAAGGGAGATAGAGAGAGTGGAAGAGAGGTGAGAAGGAGGGAAGAAGGATAGAATGGGGAGATAGGGGGACAAGGTGAAGAGAGACAAAGGGGGAGAGGAAGAGGGAGGGAGAGATAAATATATATGGAGAAAGAGTGTGTATGTTTTAGGGGCGTAAAAAGAGACAAAGAAGAGGCAGAAGGAGATAGAGATATAAATGGAATCTCGAGAGAGGGAAGGAGGGAGACATAGATAGATATATATGGAGAGAGAGAGAGAGAGTTTGGGGGGTGAGATAGAGAGAAAAAGAAGGATATATGGAGGAAGATATAGATATAGATGGAGAGGGGAGAGAAAGAATAAGATTTCCTGCACTAAATGCATTAGTTTCATTGTAGATGATGATTTCTAATCCTATTTGATTACTTGCATTAGATGAATTGATTTCAATGTAGATGTTGATTTCTAATTATATTTGATTTCCTGCACTAGATGCATTGATTTCATGTAGATGTTGATTTCTAATCTTATTTTATTGCTTTCTCTGTACGCTTTGATTTCAGTGTATATGGTGATTTCTAATCCTATTTTATTTCTTTCTCTAGATGCACTGATTTCAGTGTATATGGTGATTTCTAATCCTATTTGATTGTTTGCACTAGATGCATTGATTTCAATGTAGATGTTGATTTCTAATACTATTTGATTCCTTGCATTAGATGTGTTTATTTAAGTGTAGATGTTGATTTCTAATCTTATTTGATTGCTTGCATTAGATGCATTGATTTCAGTGTAGTTGTTTTTTAATCCTATTTGCTTGCTTTCATTAGATGGATTAGATATTATTAATCTTGAAGCTGTAAATTATTAAAAATATTTTTCAAGATTAGATTGAGGGGGGAGAGAGGGAAGAAAATTTCTTGCACAAGATGCATTGTTTTCAGTGTAGATGATGATTTCTAATTCTATTTGATTGCTTGCACTAGATGCATTGATTCGAGTGTAGATGTTGATCTCTAATATCATTTGATTGCTTGCACTAGATTAATTGATTTCAATGTAGATGATGTTTTCTAATCCTATTTGATTTCTCACATTAGACGCATTAGATGTTGTTAATCTTAAGGATGTAGGTTATTAAAAGGTATTTTTCAAGATATATTTAATATTAACTAAAGTGACATTATTAAGAATTAATTACTTGTCAAAAGTTGTGATACCTACACTTGACATGAAATACATATGAAAAATCAATCCTCTTGTAAAGTGAAAATTAATCCTTAACAAGATCGTCTCCCTTCTTCATCACCGACTAATTACTAATACCCAAGTACATATATTCAAAACTACATATATGCAAAATTACGAATAGATAATTCCATACAACAATGTATTCAAAAGGTTTATAAAAGGAAAATATATATTTATAAACATTCAAAATAAATCAAAATATTCTTGAAGGAGATGTGATAATTGTTTAGAGAAACAAATAATGTAAAGATTTTATAAATATGACCACTCATTAAAAAAAATAAAATACATTATTTCATGACTTTGCAAAATAGAATATAAATAAATAAATAAATCATCAAAATATTCTAGAAGGGAATAAATTATTTCAAATATTAGCAAAGAAACAAATTATTTCAGGAGTAAGCTTCATGAAGTAAATTATTGAAAATACTCTTTAATATATATTTAGCAATATGTGGAGGAACACTATTAAGAATTAATTAGCTATCAAAAGTTGTGATACCTAAAATTAAAAAAAATAAATGTGCAATATCAATGCTCTTGCAAACTATTGACAATAGTGTCTCCCTTCTTCATCACCAACTAATTACTAATACTCAATTACATACATATATCAAAATATAGCACAAATGTAACATTCACAGGAATTACGATCGAAAGCCAAACACACAAACACACAAACCACTCAAAGCTTCCAAACACGGGCTTATAACCCATTCAAGGCAAGCAACATAGGCTAAATTAAAGAAGATCATGATATGGTCATACAAGCAAAGAAAACATAATGTAAATTTTGAAGTTTATCTCAAACATATACATAATAATGATAATCTAAAAATGTGACATTGTTTCCCTCAACTAGAGCCAACTTAGATCCATCTAACACCAGATTTATCATGTGTCGAGAGGGATCAAATCCCTCGAGGTGAAATTTTTTCCTCAAGTTGTACACTCCAATGATTATTAGCAACTTAGATCCATCTAATATCAGATCTATCATGTGGCAAGAAGGATCAAATTCCTTGAGGTGCAAACCTTTCCTCAAGTTCTACACTCCAAAAAGAAGGTTTGCACCTCGATGGATTTGATCCCTCTCGGTGCATGATAGATCTAATATTAGATGGATTTAAGCTCATAATAATCAACGATCTGTAGGCTATCATCACACATGATAGAATGCATAGTTATCATTCAATCGGTTTCCTATAATGATGTGCACGAAAATCAACGTGTCTGTTGTGGTTGTATGGCAACCAATATTTCTGGAATTATAGCTCCATTAATAAACCGGGCAATATATGGCAACCTTTGGATTTTGTACTTCCCTAAATCCAAGGGTTGGCATATACTGCCCCAGTACATTAATGGAGCCATAGCTCCAGAAATATTGATAACCCTTTGGTATCAGAGTTCTTATGACCACATTGTTGTTCAAGGAGGTTCTAGTAATTATGTAGCTAAACAAGATGGAGTTTTGAAAGATAAATTGTTTGTTATAGAGTGATTTGTCTAAACCGTCAAAATCTTTCCTAGAAACAGTGAAAAGATGGATGAGATGTGTGAAAACTATAAAATTTGATGAGTGAGTCTAATTTGAAATTCCAACCAAATTCGCTCGTTCTCCCAAACGACCACACAACTCACTTACACATGTTCATACTAGACAAAAGCCCTATTGCTCACTTACACATGTTCATACTAGACAAAAACCCTATTGCTAGAGCCGAACTGACAAATTTGTTGATTCGGCACATAGGCACATCGAACCTTGTCAAATATGGACAACAAACTTACACATTGAACAAAAGGGCACTAAAATGAAATGGGCATCGAAATGAAACGATTAGTATAGTGACATTGAAATGCATTGATGAACATTTGGTAACACCTTGTTTATTAAATTTTCAAAAGGGAAAATTTTAGGGGCTAAATTAGGTATATGGATTAATTTTTAGTGTTTTTCCATAAAAAAATTTAACCCATCCAATATTTTATAATGACTATAAATAAAAATAAAAAAATAGAAATTTAATTTTACAAAGATATTATTAAACATTTTACAGATTACACAATAAAAATTAGCAAATTTGGCCAAAATTTTTAAGCTTAAAAATAAATTTCCATCCTTCAAATTTTCGATATTTTTAACATAAAAAAATTACAATTTCATATAAATCTCAAGCCAAAATAAAAGACAATTGAAATTCTAGAAAATAAAGTTCCAATCAAAAAAACCCTAGCAAATTAACAATTAATTATATTAAGTTACATTATAATTTTACAATTTAATTAATTTAAAATAACTTCTTACAATCCCTTTAATTTAGAATATTTTTTCAGAAAGAAAATGCTGAATATATCATATTGAGATAATATAAAAGTCCAGATTTTACAAAAGACAGCTAAAGAGCTGATAGGTCTTGATCTTTAACACAAGGACTGATGAAAAAAGCATAGCAAGAAAGACAATTCCCCCACGAGGGTAGGAAGAGCAGAAACATAATAACAGATATAGACAAAAGATCAAAGATGGATACATCATAAGTCATATTCTATGTGCATCACAGGTCATGAGCATAAATGAGACTAGATCACAGGCCATAGACCATAACCTGTCAAAAAGGAAAACAGCAAAAACAGATGAAAGAAATAAAACCGAAGATAAGCCGAGAATGGATCATAAGCCGGGAATGGAGAAATCCTGAATGAAGCAGGAATTCTCACCATCTTCAATCCTCAAGGACCATGTACCTGCATCAAGAAGCAGACCCTGTTTCGACAGGCAGTCTGCTTGCTGATTCTGAGAGCGACAGATGTGCTGAATGGATTTATCTTTTATGAGACCCCAAAGATATTTAATCCGAGCCATCCAACCCACCAGGTGAGGGCATCTGATGTGGCTTGAACCCAGAACATGATCTATTACAAATTTTGAGTCACCAAAAATAGAGATAGCCTGAATATCACAGAAGGAACAAAATGCAAGAAGGCCAGCAAGGGCTCTTGCCTCGGCCAAACTGTTTGTGCCATTACCCCCATTCCAAGAAATATTGAATTTAAGGTCTATATCCATGATGATGAGAACCCCGCAGCCACAAACGCCCTGTTGCGCAGCACCATCAAAAAATGCACATGGAGGACATTTGTCGATACAGCTATGCGACTTACTGATTTTTTTTTTTCATTTTGGGTTGATTCGAAGGCACAGCTTCAAAGGATGTTATTATCTGTTGAACAATTGACAGCAGGGGCATCTTTGAGTCTTCGAAGATTTTGTGGTTCCTCCATTTCCACAAAAACCAGGGGACAAGAATAACCATAGATCTCCATTGATCCTTTTGACCACTCCACCAAAAATAAGCTTCCTGAGATGAATCGAAATCAGTGAGAGGGAAACTGTATATGTTTGTCAAGGCTTGCCAAATTAGCAGCGAGGATTTACATTTAAAAAACATATAGAGATTGGATTCTTCATGAGACTCACACATAGCACATCTACTTGGGCCGTGCCAACTCCTTTTCTTCAGATTGTCCCATGCCAAGTTTTTACTCTGAAACACCAACCATGAGAACAAAATAAGCTTTGGAGGGCACCCAGACTTCCATAACAGCAGAGGGAAAATCGGGCCAGCGGAAGGATGCTTAGAACCAATCATATCCTTGTAAATATCTTTCACTTGGACTGACAAACAGGTATTTGGAATAGCCAATGATAGATAGTTAGCTGTGGAGGAACGGTGAACGCTGTGTGCAGACAGTGTTGCCTTAAATGAAAGCCACAGATCAGCCAAGGACGCAGGCATGCCGAAAACGGTGGATTCTTTCCAGATAGGGATTGGATCATGCCACTCAGAAATGAGCTTATCCCAAGTAAAAACACCAAGTCTGTGTAAAAACATAATAAGCTCCCGTGGCATAGCTATACCTTGCAGACCACCCATAATAAGATCTATACCTATAAGGATATTGTTGCCTAATTGTAAACTCCACATCAAATGCTTTAAGAAATAATTCTCAATGGGCGAGCCATATTTGGCTCCAATCCTGCCTCTTCTAAACCAATATTCTATGCCCCGCCCTTTCATGTATTTGTTTTTGATGGTGGAGCTCCACGGGCCTTCCCCAAAAACTCCTCTCCACAGAGATTTGCAGAGGAGAGCTTTTCCGAAAGTTCTCATGTCCATCAATCCCCATCCTCCCATATTCTTGGGCAAGGAGAGCATTTTCAGTTTGACAAGGTGATATTTATGCTGATTAGATCTGCCACCCCAAATAAAGTTAGCCGAAATCTGATTCATTTTGAGGATGATACTTGCAGGGAGGTAAAAAATATGAGCCCAGTAAATAGCCATTTGCGTTAGCACAACTTGCGTTAAGATAACTCTTCCTGCTAAGGATAAAAACTTGAATTCCCAAGCCGAGACTTTTTTATAATATCTGTCCGTCAACCACTGCCAGTCTGCTTTGGAGTAATTGTTTGCTTTCAACTGAAATCCCAAGTACTTAAAACCGTCTGAGATCGGTTTCGACTCGATTCCAAATAGGGCAGAGATCCAAAGCACCGTTTCCAAATTGCTGTCATTGTGATAAAGGGTGGATTTTGCCTTATTAATATATAACCCTGTGGCTTTTTGGAATCTGAATAAAATGTCTTGAAGGCAGATCCACGACATTCTGCAAAGCATTGCAAAAACTAAAACATCATCAACAAAGAGATTGTGAGAGATGAAGTTATTCTTACAGATCTTTACGGGCTTGCATCTATTTTCTGAGACTGCCTTGTTAATGTGAAGGCTTAGAGAATTCATAGCCAAGATGAACAGAAGAGGAGAGAGGGGGCAGCCCTGGCGGAGTCCTCTTTCAGCCTGGAAAAAAGGAGTAAGCATACCATTGATAATGACAATGTAATTCACGTTTTCCACGCATGCCATGATCCAGCTAATAGATCTCGAATTAAGGCCAATTTTCGCTAGTAAGCACCTTACAAAGCCCCAGTCTAAGCAGTCGAAAGCTTTCTGCAAGTCAATTTTAAGAATGGCGGCATCGGACTTATATGAGAGCATGGAGAAAAGACATTCCTGAGTATTGGCGACGGCATCCAGGATATTTCTGCCCTTCAGAAAAGCATGTTGGTCCTTTGTAAGAAAAGTGGCTAAAGTCCCTTTAATCCTTTCAGCAATGATCTTTGTGATGATTTTAAAGGAGATGTTGCATAAGGAAATTGGCCTGAAATCCTGAAATGAATCCGCCTCTACTTTTTTTGGGATGAGCGCAATTTGAGTTGAAGTTGTAATCTGGTGAATGCTCCCCGAGATTCTGGAAGCCTCAACCATCCTCAGCAAGTCTTGTTTGATGATATCAAAGAAGTGAAGGAAAAATTCAATTGTCCAGCCGTCAGGGCCAGGACATTTGTCTTTTTTAAAAGCCCTTATGACATCCAGGAGTTCATTCTCTGTTATAGGCTGAAGAAGACTTGCATTCTTTTCATCATCAAAAATTTTAGGAAACAGGTCGATACCCCAAAGAATGTCCTGGAAGCTACATCCTTCTTTTCTGCTGTATTGATTTTTAAAATATCGTACAGCTTCTTTAGATATGTCTTGCTGTGAGGTAAAGAAACCCCCTTGACCATCGCTTATTTTCCATATTGTATTTTTCTCTCGCCTAGAATTTGCAAATTTATGGAAAAACTTAGTATTCCTGTCACCTTCGTGCAGCCAGGTTATCCTGCTTTTGAGCTTCCAGAAGGCTTCCTCTTGCTTAAGGATGTTCTGTTTTTTCCTTTCCAAAGTCTTTGATTCGGCATCTTGTGCTAAAGGATAGGGAATTTGCATCCAGACCCATTATGATTCTGTCAAGCTCCATCTGAATTTCTTGATAAGAGGCTCTATCCCTCTGTCTCTTTTTAATTTGCCAGTCCTTGACCACTTTCCTCATAGCTGATAGCTTATCCCTAAAAGTCAAAAAAGGGGGATTTTATCATTAGCAGACAGTTCGTTCCAGGTTTTGTTGATGACTTCGTTGAAATCCGAATCCTCCAGGCATGCCCTATTGAATTTAAAAGAGTAACCTTTTCTGAATCCGCCTTGCTTCCAGCTGAGATATATAGGTCTATGATCAGAAATGAAAGCCTGCCCAATGGAAAACTATGGCATACCCAGCTTATCAATAATGCTGCCCCGTACAATGAAACGGTCGATTCTTTTTGCAATATACGCCTCCCCAGATCTTCCATTGTCCCAAGTCGGAAGCATTTTCGATGGAAATATATCAACAAGATTTCTGAGCAGGAATTCATTTTTTATGCGGTCAGCTAGCAGATCGTGTCTCCTGCAATTTACCCATCGCTCCTCAGGGCTTAGAGTAAGATTTAGGTCCCCACCATTTAAAAAAATACAAATTTGACTTCGCCACTATATAAATATGATCGGTGGTGGTCATCCGAACCAAACCAGAGAAACCAAATTTAAAACATACAAATTTTACTTCCAGAGACACGATACAAATATGATATGTGGTCATTCAAACCAAACCAGAGAAACCAAATTTAGAATATACAAATTTTACTTCCCCAACCCTGGGCATATGCTACAAATATGATATGTAGTCATCCGAATCCGAACGAAAACAGAGAAACCAAATTTAAAAGATACAAATTTTAGTTCCGGGACAAAGGCTACGATAGAAATATGATCTGCGGTCATCCGAACCATACCAGAGAAACCAGATTTAAAATTTTACATATGATCATTTGAACCAAACCAGAGAAACTACAGATGACGCTGGGCTCAGACTTTTGATGGACCATGGTTGAAAAGTAGTATTAAATTGAAGGCCAGCTGCGGCGGCCTGTCATGCAATGCTTAGCCACATCTTCGATCACGCGCTTCACCAGCGCTGCTTCATAGCTGCAATGCGCAGAGTTTATAAAAATCAACAAAATCCAAAAACAGAAGCAGAAACAGAAACCGATAAATATATAACATCAGCGCAGAGCTGTTAAAAATCAACAAAACCCAAAACAGAAGAAGAAGAAACCGATAAATATATAAAGAGAGAGTTATGTACCCATTAAAATCTTCGGGAAGTGACCAACCAGAGAAACGACAGAGTTGGAAGAGAGCAGCCTTCCATTGGTGGATTTCCTGTGGGCTGTATATCCCACTCATCTCAATGCTCTTTGAATGCTTCGGCAAACGGGCTGCCAGATTGGTCTGGCCGCCGAACTTGCGCAGGAGTGACGTCATAAAACAGAGGAATGGCAATGGATGACCCGTTTCCCTACTTTTGTGATGTGACATGTATGTGATGACCCGTTTACATTCATGAAATGTGTTACCTTCATGAAATGCCGTTATCTACATGAAATGTGTTACCCATGAGATGTTTGACATTCTAGATTGGGTGATTATGGATGATAATTGAATACCAATTTCTCCCATGGCATCAACGAACTGACCCAGTTTCTCCTTTCTGAAAACGCAAACTCCTGGAAAATGACAGAAAAAGAAAGTAAGTGGGATCAGATATGTACAAGGTCACAAGGTCAAAGGTGAAGAATGATTGATAAATATTAAAATAGTGGTCTTATCATATGACTCAAATTAAATGGTTGATTAATATTGATAAACATTAAAATAGTGGCCTTATCATATGACTCACAGTGCCAAAGATTAAAAATAGTTATAATTTTATTTTAAATTATTATTATTAATTATGAAAATATATATATATATATATATATATATATATATTAAAAAACATATAAATTGTTTTTGATGAGGGCTTAGGGAGAAGTGTTTGTTAGGATCATTATTATGCCCAACTTTTCGGGTGAACCCTTCACCCATCTTAAAGGGTTCACCAAAAACGTTGGGCATTATAATGATCTTAACACAATTCTCCACAAGTTGCATTTGTGACATCTACCAATCGACAAAGAGTGACTCTTTTCGGTCTTTCCTATATGTTTTAGACCTTCGTGAAATGCCGTCTTGCTACATGAAATGTTGTCCTTAGGTGTCTCTTTTCTATATGTGTTACCCATGTGGACGATATTATAACTTATTAATGATATCATCACTTTTGTAGTATAATAAGTTTTCCAATACTATAAAATATTACCTATTTTGGTTTTGCAAGCAATCTTAGTTGCAATTTTATTTATTTTTGATATGTTTAGAGTGTCTTCTTCAATTGAAAGCCATTCACAGCTTCAAAGATATTTTCCCCTTCCCATTAAAGTAATTTTTGATAAGTTTCTGAATTTTATTTGATATGGTCCAAGAATATATATATATATATATATAACAAATCTCACACAAAATGGGTATCAATATAGTTTAAAGTGCCCAAATGTCAATTTCTTCAGTAGATCTCACATACTTTAGTGTTCTAATTAAAATGCTTGCAATTAAAAATACCGAACACAAAAGGGTTTTGAAATTGAAGCCTTTTATTTATAATAATAACTGAAAACAAAGATACATGCCCATACAAGTCACATTGAAGCTCCTACCAATGGCATGTACAACTGCTCATCAATGATCAATCTAAGACATTGAAGCACACTTGTGAATCATGGATGGATCCACTAGAAGAACATCACCACAGGGTTTTCGTCCCAAGATGAAGCTAGAACTGGCCACAACAAGTTCTCAACAAATAGACAATAAGATAAACAAACTCAGGTTTATCCAAATACCTAGATCCTATCCCCTCTTATAAGTTTGATGGACTCTCTAGAAACCTTATTTTATTGCTTTCCCTTGAAAAACAAAGGCATATACCATGGGAAAATACAACAGTAAATACCATGGGCATATTCTGTCCATTTTGACCATATCAAGAGAAGGGAATATTACAAATCCCCCTTCCCCATGATTTCTTGCCCTCGAGCAATCCACATCTATCCATAGCAGACACATATGTATATTGATATGAAGATCCCATACAAACCACTATGCTACCCTATGCTTCCCTACTAAATGGACATGAATGAATCCTTTGATAGCTAAATCCCAAACAATCTTTCCATCAATAGATCCACCTAGATCCCAATGCCACCGAATTCTTGGGACCTATGGGTTATGATACCACCTTGGTCGTCCAACATTGTTCATGCCTAAGGGCCCAACCTATAATATGCCCTTGGCTAAGATCATCCTCTTAAGAATCATCCCATCAATAGAGTTCTAACTCATAATCTCTCACCAATCCATCCCATGGGAAGGATCTAATGCATGAATACCTGCACATGGAATACGTTTACTATGTTGATGTTACTTGATGCCTAACTCATGCTACTCCACCCGATCACCCAACATGATCCATTTGGAGAACTTTTCCCTGCTCTTCCTAATGTATAAAGGTGGGTTAGTAATGTTGCAAGCCCTATCTATGTACTCTCGTAGAGGGCTTCTCTAAAACTCCCAACTGTACTCCTCTTGTTGCCTTGTGAGGGACCTAAGTCATTCCTCAACACTACACAACTTGGTTGATGATTTGGCACATAACCCTATGTAGTCCTCAATTTCCATGTTCTCTTGTAAGACATTGTCTCACACTGTCCAGACTCTCTGCTTCAACATCATAAGTTGTATCTTGAAATGCATGATAATTTCCTCAAAGTCCTCTACTGGCAATTTTGGTGCCTCGTTGATTGTCTCTGCATCTATCTACATTGGATGCTCAACTATCACAATTTCAACTTGAACCTTTGACCGAATCTCTGGAAATGGCTCATCCTACACACTATGTTTGTTATAATTCCCTTTATGTTCATGATCATCATGTCAGTCCATTAGTATTAGTTCTTCATTCAGGTCTTCCTAGATGTCTTCCCATTGGCCTCCTCCACCTGTGGAGACAATATGTTGTTCATCTTCTCTGGTTGTTGAACGTGGATGCACTGGTGCACTTCTATCTACACTCGACTATTCAAATTATTCGTGGATGTCCCTATGGAAATATATGGACTCTTTTTTATAGGATTCTACTTCGCCATGCACTTTTGAATGCTTGTCATCTTGTAAATCTCCTTGAATAACATCATGTTGCTACTCATCATCTTTACTTAACTGCTCAAATTTTCCATGGGTGCTCTTGCGAAAATCAATGGACATAACTATAGAAGACCCCCCATGATATGAAGGAATCCCCTCTTTCCCTATCCTTATTTCCTCCTTCATATCACCTAGGCATGAATGGTTAGGTTCCCATGGTCCCTTACAGATAAAACATATTTCTCTCCTTCTTATTTCATTCTTGCTACAAACTTTACTTCCTTTGTTCTTGCTTACTTTATAAATCCTTGTTAGCTCCTTCTGGGTCAAAACCCTTCTGAGCAATTTTATCTTTTGCCTAACCAACTTCTTGACTAGATCATAGGAAGTTGGTGATACTAGTTGTTCCTTCCTCAAAATGGTTAATAATTTGGATCTTAGTATCTTGCAGATGTTAATATCTCCTTCTAATAACAAGGACACAATCTGTTAGGTCCCTATACTACTAGTGTAGCCCCTTATTGTTATTAGTGCAACCCCCTTATTGTATTTTTGTGCCCATGTAGTCCCCATGTTGTTATTATTGTGCCCAATAGAAGCCCACTATTGTTACTGTTGTGCCCCTACAATATTTTTGTTATGTAGTCTCTGATTATATTGGGACCAATTAGACTCCTATATATAGAAAGGAGGTCTTGTCATTTGTATCATCCAAGAATTGTTCATTTGTGTAATGTAAAGGAGGTTTTTCCCTCGAAGAGGCTGATTTTGAAGTCGTTGATCTATCTTTTCTTCTATTTTGTGAGCTGCTTGCATAACATTTGGCATCGGAGCTTTGGATTCTAGGGTTTCGCTGCTCCAAACAGGTCATCATGGTGTTTTCACAATAACGTTTTTCATATGATGTTTCAGAAGTGGAAATTAAAACCCATGTGAGCCGAAATCTTGATAAACCTTGGGTTCAAATTTCAAATCTTGTATCGCTATATTTTCGGAGATATGATCCAAGGAAGTTAGGGTTTTTATAGGTTCCTGAATTACATCCCAAACAGGTGACCTTGGGAAAATCGTCATAACTGTCTCTATGGGCATTAGATTGAAATTTCGTAAGAATTTATTAAAAAAGGATGGATGGTAGCTTTTTGAGTATCATTTTCAGGTCTAAAGGTTGAAAAAGTGACATGTGGCACTTCGTAAAAGTTTGCTCTACTGAAAAAGTATATAATCAGGTCATCTTGGGAGATTTGGCATAACACTTTCTTGGAGAATCCAATTTTGATCATACTAGTGGTGTTGGAAAGAGGATGCAGAGGGCTATAATAGGTCACAATTTTAGACCTTGGAGATTCGAAGTTTCAGAGATAGAACATATTCAAGATCAAAATCCTAAACACATGAAAAAGAATGACTCGAGTCAAGAAAATAGAAACACCTAGTAAGAAAAATTGGAGGGATGATTTGAAGAATGTGATTAAAGATATGATCAATAACATAAATGGTATAGAAGAACAAATGAATGGTAACATGGAATATTTGAAGAAATACATGGAAGGTTTGAAGGAAGGTGGGACAAAGTCACTACAAGAAAAGCTTCGTAATGCCAAAAGGGTAGTAGAGGAAACTCATGATGAGAACAAAATAAATTTTAATAATGATTTCATAGAATCTAACATTGGATTGAAGACCTACCATATTCCAAATATAGATATGAGGAAATTTTATGGAAAGTATCGGGTAACTTGGATACTACAAATGGAGCAATATTTTGATCTACATGATGTGCAACCACCAGAAAAGGTATGTATTGCATCTTTATATTTAGAACTGAATCAATTTGTATGGTATAGAGGGATTTGTTCTGGTAAACCACTTGTCACCGGGTCAATTTTCATGGAGGAAATGATAGCACATTATGAGGATACAAAGAGAAACGCCTTCTTTAGCTAATTGATAAATCTCAAATAAAAGGGTTCAATGGCAAAGCACATTGAAGACTTCCAAAAATTGAATATAAGGGTAAATGATATTCCAGAGAAGCATAGGATTGAAGTCTTCATAGGGACTTTAAATGATAACATCCAACATGAGGTTTGCCTTTGGGAACCTGATTCCTTAGACAAGGCATATAGGTTGGCAAGAAAAATTGAAAGAAAAACTATGGAAACAAGGAAGCCTACCACTCATAACTATAAAGATGGAAGTGTTATTACTCCTAGGCTTTCACCACCTACAAGGTTGACACCATAACAATTGGAAGAAAAAGGAGCAAAAGGGCCTTGTTACAATTGTGATAGAAAATACACTAAAGGCCATAAGTGCGCTGAGAAGAAATTAATTTACATAAATGGGGAAGAGGAGCAAGAAAAGGAACAAAAAATGTACAAAGAAGAGGATATACACCAGGAACTAATCCCAGAGTAAGAAGAAATGAGTTTGACCATATCTTGTGATGCATTGACAAGAACTACCACTCCTCAAACTCTCAAGATAGAAGGGTAGATCAAGAAGAAAAAAGTAATAGTGCTGATTGATTTGGGTAGTAACCATAATTTTATTCATTGTAAGATAGACAAGGAATTTAATTGCTTCCTATATCCAACACCGGAGTGTCAAGTAATGGTTACAAATGGGGGAACCATAAATTGCTCTAGAAAGTTCCATAATATCAAGCTATCCATGGGATAATATGTCTTGAATAGTCCAATGCTTTCCATTCCAATGGGTGGTGTTGATGTTGTACTAGGAGTCTAATGATTATAGTCTTTGGGGACAATAGATTTCAATTTTCAATAACTTTTCTCAATGAAATATTTTTGGGAAGGAAAAGAAGTTGAATTACAGGGTATTGAATGGAAACAAAGAAATATAATCATATCTAATGGCATGAAAAATATTATAAAGACAACGAGGTGTAATTGCACAATTATGTTCATTAGAGGTTCAATAGCGAAATCATCTATTTCTCCTAATCTCCAAAAAGTATTGGACAATCATTCTAAGGTTCAAGTAGTGGAAGATCACGTCAAGCATCAACCACAAGTTCTCCAAATCTTAAAGGATAACCTTACTTTGGCGCAAAATCAAATGAAACAACAGGCAAAACAACATAGCAATGAAAGAAGTTTTGATGTAGGAAACTGGGTGTTTTTACGGCTACAACCATACAAAAAAATGTCCCTTAAGTAACCTAAGAAGGATAATAAATTATCACCAAAGTACTATGGTCCTTACAAGGTGTTGCAAAAGATTGGTACTATGGCATCCAGATTGGAGCTTCCTGCATCTACTCGAGTGCCCCGAGTTCTCCATGTTTCATGCTTAAATAAGGTTATAGGTGATAAGATCCTAGTTCAAACAATATTGTCGGAACTTGACGAGGAAGGAAAAATCATATTGGAACCCAAAGTAGTCATGGAAACCAGAACCCGACAGCTATGAGATTGATCAATTTCAAAGTATCTCATCAAATGGAAGAACTTACCTGCTAAAGATTCCATGTGGGGGATGAGAATTTTATACAAAAGCATCCATAACTACTCAAGCATTGATGAAAACTCTTTTTAAAGGAGAGGGGCATGTTAGGTCCCTATACTACTAGTGTAGCCCCTTATTGTTATTAGGCAACCCCCTTATTGTATTGTTGTTCCGAAGTAGTCCCCATGTTGTTATTATTGTGCCCATAGAAGCCCACTATTATTATTGTTGTGCCCCTACAATATTATTGTTATGTAAGCTTTGATTATATTGAGACCACTTAGAATCCTATATATAGAAAGGAGGTCTTGTCATTTGTGTCATCCAAGAATTGTTCATTTGTGTAATGTAAATGAGGTTTCCCCCTCGAAGAGGCTGATTTTGAAGTCATTGATCTATCTTTTCTTCTATTTTGTGAGTTGGTTGCATAACAAAATCTTTTGCATGATTGTTTTGACATTGTCTGAATGAGATGATGTAATATTGGTGTAAAATTCTTGGAGCAACTGAAATATTAACTCATTCACATTCCAAATTTAGAATGAATGTGACAAAGATGAAATTTGCCATGAGTTCTAGAATTTTGTGTCATTTCTTGAAAGGTAGGAAGCTTGATGTTTTTCAACCCTTGATGGGTTTCTACTATCATTTAGAATATCTCCCTCATGATATCATTATTGTAAGGTGGTAGTGGCTATGCTGAAGCTATGATCCTATTGAGACAGGAGGCAATTACGAGCCTGACCACTTCACAAGGATACTCCCAAAGTTTAGGTTGTATCAGCGCAAGCATGAATTTATTGGGAGCCCAACTAAGTTTCTTCCATTGCAGCTCCCCTACCCTAGAAAAGGATGTGTCCAATTCCTCCTACTTACAAAGGTATATGAATGAATTTGTTCATTGCAATTCAAATCCAAGTACAAAGAGATTAGCCCCTCTCCCGAAACCACTACTATCTCGACGGCCCTTTGAATCACTACTTTGAACCATTGTATTAGCACACCACCTCTTAACCCTTGCAACCACAATGTCATTATGTTGGAACCCTTGCAACTCTTTGATGGTAGATTGTAAAATTCACGAGCCAGTACATGTCTTGTTGGCCCTTGTAATCTAGATCAAACTTTGTGCACTAGAGTATGGCATGTTGGCCTATGGAATTTGGTGTATGAATGGCTTTGGTCTTGTACCTTTCATTTTGGTGGGTTGAATAACCGTAATGATACGCAATGGTGAATAACTCAATAGTAGAAATGATTTACCCTGTGACCTATTAACAATTATGACAATAATGGATCAACCTTCTGGGTCTCGGAGTCTGAATAACAATGTTGATGATAACATTAATGCAGACACCCTCAATTTTATCGATATTGTCTTCTTGCTGCCTGGAAACCTCCTCAACATCAAAATAGGCCTCAGGACCTTCTGCTTGCGCCTTCGCTGGTTGCATATAGAATTGATATTACTCTTGACTCTCATTTTCTCCCTTGTTACGCATATCTAGGTTGCCAAGTTCAAGATATCCTAGGCCCTCTATCACTGGTTTGTTGGCTACCCAATAATGATCAATATCTGATTTGCTTAATGGCTCTCTTTTTTTGTTTGAAATACACTAACAAATCACTAATCTAGAATGAGAATGACCAATTTGTTCCCCTCTTCAATTTAGTATTCAAGATTTCTTGTAAAGAGCCAAATTCAAAAACTGTTATCTCAGGTATGAACAGGAAGTTGTGACATACTTCCACTTCATCTCTTCATCTCTTGCTTTGTGTGGACATACCCAATCATCCCATTGGGTGGAAGAATGCCGAACAAGATCAAACTGTGAAGTACTCATATCTAGATGGCACTGTGGGTAATGTTGGGAAGAAAAAATTATGGAAAGTGGCCTCACAATTACTATGATTATTGCTTGGATTCAGAGACTTTGGGGATCCAACAAGTATTATAAACTATGGAACCCAAATAATTGACCTCTGCCACTTGATGCTGATGATTGTGGACGCTCGTCCCTCCAATGCGATAGCTACATGGCCTTGCAACTCTGACAACCAGAAAAGTTGACCATGATGCTAATGAATATGGCCTCTCGGCGTGGCTTTCAACTCGTAGCTTCTATACGATGAAATTTGTCTCAACCAAGGTGCTCAATTCTTTGTTCTCGCCACAATTCGCTATGCAAGTCTCTAAATCAGCTTCTCTGACATTTGACTAGTCTCGTGATTGATAAATTTATTACAATTCAAAAAGTGAATAATGTCATCAAAAGGCTTTTCGCTTCATCTTTCAAAATAATAATTAAGCCTTTGGAAGATTAAAATAATTATCTGGTCAACTTGTATTCCAGTTAGTAATTTATCCCTTATAATTTTTGTTCTGAACCCTTTTTAGAAGATTTTCTCTTCACTTAGAAAAAATAGTTTGGACTTAAATATAATATTGAAGTATAATTTGGCCAACATAACAAAAACTAAAAATTATGCCCCTTTAAAATAATTTGGACAAAATATCTTTTATTTAGTCTTTTCATAAATTTTTCCTCAGTTATAACACGATCTTCAAAATTACCTGCAAAAATGGTAATCTAGCATCTTGAAACCCAGAATGCAATTTAACAATGATAAGTCAATTAGAGTAGATGCAGAGAGCTGCCAAAACTGTTTGACATTCTAGATAGGGTGATTATGGATGATAATTGAATACCAATTTCTCTTATACTCTCGATCTTTCCCAAAGTTGATATGCAATAAACCCTCAAGATGGCAAGGAAACCAACTTTGATACCATTGTAAGATCCCAAATGTCAATTTATTTAATAGATCTCACACACTTTAATGTTGTGATTAAAATGCTTGCAATCAAAAACAACGAACACAAAAGGGATATTAAAATGAAGCCTTTTATTTATATTAATAATTGAAAACAAAGATACATGGCCATACCAGTCACACTGAAGCCCTTGCTGATGACATGTATGACTACTCATCAATGATCAATCTAAGACAGTGAAGCACATTTCTGAATCCTAGATGGATCCACTAAAAATTTGTCACTGCGGGGTTTTTATCCCTGGATCAAGCTAGAACTGGCCACTCCAAGTTCTCATCAAACACACAAATAATATAGAAAAGCTCAGGATGATCCAAATTCCTATCTCCTTTCCTATTTTATAGGCTTCATGGACTCTCTATAAACCTTATTTTATTGTTTTCCCTTGATAAATGGAGGAAAATACCATGGGACGATACCATGGGCAGATTCCGTCCATTTTGACTATATCAAGAAAAAAGAATATAACATAAACATTATAAAAGAAGTGATTAATGCACAAACCGATAAACTTAAAAACAATATTCCTTACAAAATTGAATTTTCTTGTGATAAACATTTTAGTTCTGTTGGAAATCTATCACAACTACTTTTCTTAAAATAAAATACAACTTTTTGAATTTAGATATAGAAATTAGAAATTTATCTCATTTGTATTTTATTTCTAGATATTATTGTATCAAGAGATGCATTTTATAGTTGAGGAGATGTGTAATTCCTTCCATGCTCAAAGTGGAGTTGATACATACATACATACATACACATATCATTCTCAATCATAAATAAAATATTTCAATATCCATATTAAATAACATAATTTAAAATCAACTTTAGTTATAGTTAAAGTAATTAATAAAAAAACTTATATTTTCACTTTCCATTAAGATGAAAATGTGTAATTTTTAATTATTATTTTAATGTGAGCCTTAAATAAAATGTTTGAAATATCCATGTTAATAAATATATTTCAATATGGGCATAGTATATATTTAATTTTGACCATAAATACAATATTTCAATCCCACTTTAGATAAAAGTAGCACATATCCATCTTGACGATATACGAATCTACGAAACATTTGATATGGATCAAATCTCTTGATTTGAAAATGTAATACCTTTCGTGAATTGAAAATATTTTAATTTACTTTGATATCGATCAAATCTCTTGATTTGAAAATGTAATACCCTTTGTGAATTGTAAATATTTTAATTTAATTTTGCTAAAGTCACTTGGAAAACTGTGGGCCATGCTAAAGGCATGATATGAATAAGTGATAAACATAAATGTTTATCTTTCGAAATTTCATTAATAAGTATTGTTTATGGTTAGCAATCAAAATTATGATGGGGAAAGATGTTGAAAGAGAGTTTCACATGCCAGAAAATTAAAAGACAGTTATGGGTAGAGGTGGTTAACTACCCAGATTCCTCTCCCTAGAGATAAATTTTCTCAATTAGGGAAAAAGGAGGCACGAGGGTGAGAGGAAAAAATCATGAGGAAACCTTGTGAAATTGGAGCCTTGCTGGAGGAGGCCCAAGGGAGGAGAATAACGTTGTAAGATTATTACCCATAGATAATAAGTTGTTGAGGGAGCCAAGAATCTACCAAGGGATTCTTGAGCTAGTTGGCTAGTGGAATCAAAAACTAAATCCCGAGTTCTCAGTTGAAATTCTAGACTAGACTTGGTAGGGGTCAAAGAATGTCTTGGATTAGACCTGATATGGTCGTTGTTAAGAAACTGTGCTAGAAGTGAAACTAGATTGGGGGGATTTTAGGTTGTGGATACTGTAATCATTAGTTGAGTGGAGAAATATCCCTGTGATTTTCATGGAAACTTAAAATGATTAAAACATATAGGAATTATGTGTATGATTCTGTTTTATCTTTTTGTCTATTTCTAGGTGTAAGTTGTTTTCTGTAATTGTTATGTTATGACTTTTACACAAGGAAAAGGTCTCTTGTGATCTAATCTGAAACAGGACTGATGAAATATTAATTTCTTGTGGTGAGCTAGAATAGTCTCTCGACCGATCTGGGTAAATAACAACAAACCAGATACAATTATGAACTCAAAAGAAGGGTTTGGAGAGGGCAAGCAGTCCTGATTACAAGCCCACACAATTTACTCTAGACCAAACTAAGACTGAAAAACAAAAATTTTCTAAGTTTATGCTTCCAACAAAAATAAAAATAGACCATTGTATAAATATATGTGGAGTGGAGATGCATGAGGTGGAACATGTATAACTATAAGAAATAATCATCAAATGTGTTGATAGTCTAGAAAGAAAAATGTAACAGGAAGTTTTGTAACCATTGATAGTATTTCACTATAAGTCGGAAGGAGTAGGAAATTATATACCATTTTTAAAATAAGAAGCACACAACTAAACAAGAAGAACTTAGTATAGTCACATAAAAAGAACAACCAGTAATGATTCATTATTGGAAATAAAACCCTAGACAGAAAGGTTAATATATTGAAGCCAATATTCAAAACCAGAGGTTCTATAGGGTGAATTAAAAATTGAACTAATTAATAATTTACACCTAGAAAATGTTCAGTGATTCAATACATAAACCATCGAGGATTGAGGTTCAGTTTCTAGGTTCAATCTTATGGAAATAATAATTACAATTTCCCATTCAAAACCTATCAATAAATAGGGTGAAAATTGTAAGGATAATGTTGTAAAGGATGCTATTAATATAGGAAAATAAAGCATAATGACACAAGCAGGGGTTCATAGTAAGGTGACAACATTTCCTTATGAGTCTTAAAGAAATCCTTGGGGGAAAGAAGGAAAATGATAATAAGAACATGATCTCTAAGAATACTTAACTCCTTGAAGTTGGGCCACTATGCCGCAATCTCCAACCAACAATAGGGTGAATAGGTAGAAAACCCTAACCTGCAAAATGATGAAACCACAATGGATTACAACCTTACGCATGGTAGTAATAATGTAACTTGAAAAAATTAGGAATAGGTGAAATAATTCTACATGTAGAGGTAACCCAACTCAGTTGGAAGGGTGACAAACTGAAAGGAATGCAAAAATGTTAAAATCAATCACTGTAAATAGCTCTCCAACTGTAAACCAAATCGTAACTCTCTCTCTCTCTCTCTCTCTCACACACACACACACACACACACACACAGATGTTTTTTTCTTATATCCATCTTTTACAAAATTTCACAAAAAATATTGGACGACAACCCAAGAGACCATAATTGTAATTATTTTGTACACGATAATTTAATGAAACCTATCCTAAAACAAATTACTCAACATATTGTCGTAAGGAAATCTATAACAATTAATTTATATACATTAAACAATTGATAACTTGTTGATTCTCATGAGAGAATGGACTATGCTGTATGGATGCCTCAAATAATGGTTGTTTGTATGCGACAAGAGCTTAACCAAGTTGGGTTAAGCATGCAAACCCTAAAAAGAAAAGAGAAATAATAAACCCCAAATCCATTACAGTTATGGCAAGTCCACCCAGGCCTAGTAAAATGGAGTCGCAAGAGTGCTTTGTATACCATTGAAGGTGTGGTGGAACCTTTTCACCTAGATATCCAACTCATCTGAGAGCTATTTGAAGTGGCCTTGCCCAAGATGCACAAATTCAAAAAAGGAAATTAGAAAAATAAAAATAACTTTAAAACCTATCTAAAAACGAATATAGGAGACATATAATAAATGTGGATATGTAAAAAAAATCTAGCAGTAAGTGACTTGGGTGCCAATATCCATAAGAAACCAAAACCTATTACAAATCTCTCTTCATGTGAGAGAAAAATGAAACTGGAAGCAGAATGGAGTCATGGGAGGAAAGTGGTTACTCCCATAATCATAGAACCTTATCCACACCATTAATCCAAATGCTAGAGATGGACGATCAATTGATTTCTCTTTTTCCAAGGTAGAGTTAATTCTCCAGGCCGTAACAACCTATCATTGGTGAGTCTAGAGAATTCACAAAGTGATGTCAAACTATTAAGACTAGTAACGATCAACATGGAAGAGTGTCGAATGTTGGATCCCAAGGATCATATAGTTTGAACGAGAATATAATGTGTGAAACCAACCATAATAAATACCAAGGACTAGTGTTGAGGCTTAATGCCAAAGGATTAACAATTCATGTATTACTTAATTTGAAATAAAAGGGGAAAGAATATATATATATATATATATATATTAGATAAGAATACATTTGAATGTTTGTCATAATCAAGCATAGGAACCCCATAGTAATGAGAAACCATAAATATGTAAAGACGCATTACTACTATGGAAAATAAGGAGTAAATTTTTTTCATATTGTAAGCATGCACCATTTACTAATAGCAATACACAATGAAGTTGTAAGTAATAAGATAACATTTACCTTTTTAACTCTACAGTTAAATCAACCAAATAATTTTTTTTTGGGTGAGATATGTTACAAGTGGTATCAGAGCCACATGTTACAATATTGTGGCCTATAAGCCCGATTACAGCTAAAAACAACTTACTAGATGAGGAACCAAATAAATTTCTATGTTATGGAACTAAGTCAAAGAGAAGTGAAAGAACCTTGCCTTGAGTAATTGAAATAAATTTCATTATGTAACCTAAGTTATAAAAATACTAATTGAATTATTGTTGAGGTACCCTTACCTGCAAGAACTGATATGTTGGGCACTTAGGAGAGAAAACAGTTGTTTGGAAGACTTATTTAGTAAAACATGTTAATTAGTAAATCATATCTCGTGACTACTAGACAGTGAGTAGAAAGAGACGTTTATGAGCTATAACAATGAGCACGTATATGCATAATAAAATTAGGAGACATATACATGTGTAAATGAAGTAAAGTATCAATTCCTATACTATTAAACAATGATAAAATATGAGATAGGTATGCATAAGAGAGAAAACAGGGTGTTGTATATTAAATTACCCTACAAAGTATAGGATTATCTATATGATGATCACATGTTAATAGCTACGAGACCCTTTTCTTAATTAACAAAAAAAGAAGAAGTTATTTTGATACATAAGATTGATATTCATAAAGATGTCTTATGTTAAACATTTAGTATAGATTTCCGAGGAAGGAGACAAGTATGAGAAATGGGTAAAATATATTATTGGTGCCTAGGTTTACAAGTAATATTTAATTGTTACACTAGATACATTTGGAAGTAATCACTTGACTGGTATAAACTACATCCTTGCACATATACTAGTTGTTGACCAAGAAACTTGCTGAGAGAGTTAATGAAGGAAATACTTAATGCTAAAAATAAAATTTTGAATCCTAGAAAAAGAGTAATTTGACCTATGTATGGGAAGCAAGCTGAAAAGGAAAGGAGGCTATAGTGAAAATGTAAGAAACTCAAAATAATAAGTGCGTTGAATGTTAAAAAAACAGAGGATTTACACAAAATAAATTGTATATCGAAATCAGAAGAGAGAATAAAGGAACTGAGAACCTGTAATACATAAAGCGAAATATATGGTGTATTGGTATACTTGAGGAAACCATCTGAGCATATTTAATGATAATTTTTGTCAAATTTGAATGGAGATATAGAACGCTTATGATTAAAAAATATATGTATAAATATGTGGCAATCGGGGTTATCTTGGATGAGTGGTAATAATGGTTGGAATCCTTTTCACAAAATTAGGCACTAGCAAGTGATATGATAGATATCAACAATGATAACAATATACAATGAATAGAGTACACATCGTTATACCTATAAGATAACAATGAAAGCTAAAAAATCCTATATGTCAATAATACAACTTAGGTATAAATAATTCCAATGTAGTAATAAGCATCTGGTATGAGTAAGCTTGGATTTTATGACTGACAATTTAAAAAAAAACTTGTAAAGGAAATTAATAAACTTTCTCATTGGGAAGTATCTTCATGAAGGGAGCCACAAAAAGGCTGGTTACAATAGTAGAATAATTGGCAAAAACCATCAGCATGGAGGATTGTATATAAGTTAATACCATTTGGTAACATTTTAAAATTGTAGGGTTTCTTGTGTGTAGCGAGATACTTTGGTTTATTATAGCTATTAGTGTTGGAATAAGGAATTACTCAAAGGGGGGTGAATCAATAATAGTGATATTCTTAAAACTTTTTGTTGAATATGATTTTAGTTCTTTCCTCTATTGTTTGTTACTTATGAGAGAATTCATTCATAAAGAAAGTGAGCAGCAAGCTTAAGCATTCATATGTTCATACAATCTATCACATGAGTAGCACAGACATATTGACACCGATGTTTTCACGTGGAAACCCAAAGGGAAAAAACCACCAATTTGTTGTTGTTTATGATGTAAATTAAGAACCTACTTAATTACATCAGTTTGTTTGTGAGCACCCATACACAGGAGGCACCAAACCCCTTAGGTTAGCAAGAACCTACTTTCCAAAAGATACCAACCTCTTCTGAATCTAGGCCACCACCTGCTCTTTCCACTGTTCTAATTTTCATACAATTTTCAAACTAAAAACAGAGGCATATACAATTATGGAAAAAATACCAATCTGGTTGGTTGTAGAAACAACTTCTGCTCTTGGTTCTCTATTATTCCATAGACTCCTTTAGTCTTACACAATAACACTTGAACCTATGTTCACAACAAAATATCTTCAACCCTCTGTATTTTCTCACACATGCTCTCTGCTTCACACCATTCAGTTATGCTCTTGCACTCCTTTCACAACACATTCTCTACTCACACTACTCAGATTTTCAACAACACACTCTTACCCAATTTGCTTGATGGAAATCGATGGTTTTGATCCTCTGCTGCACACTGCACAATGCTCTCTCTACTTCCTTTTTGCACACTGCCCAAGTGTACCTTTGTATGGCTCCTCCTGCTGTTGTTGTGTTTGATGGTTGAATTATGCCATGGCATTAAACATAAGGATGGGATTTTGAGTTCTTCACTGACTCCTTATGTAGTCCTCGATACTGAGAATTTAATCTTAGTCTTCCTAAACACTTTACCATGACTTCTCATGCTTATTCATTGCTTCACAGAGCTTGAAAGTGCTAAGGAATGGCCACTCTATTCCTTATTTAAATATACAAGACGTGCACAGGAAGTAGGAGATGGATTTCTTCATCTCATCAATTCTTCTCTATGGACCATTTACCTCATTGCCTTATCTCAACACTTTCTATAGATCCCACTGACTACATAAACTATCTCCATTGATTTTCATTTAATCTCTAGTTGCTAACCCATTCATCCTTTTAATTCTTTGTATTGTTACATCAGAGCCACAACATATTGTAACTCATATAAAAGGAAAGTTACGAAATCACATAGTTCTGATACCTTTAGCCCCTTGGAACTTAGTCCTTAGTTCCTTTGGTCTCCAATCGATTATGTGCTAGTTAATTTCAGAGCCCCTGCATATCATAACTTTTATTAAACAATCCTTACAAAATTTCAAAGTCTTTGTCATGTTTATCTCCCTCTGCTTAGCCTTTTATCACATTTCCATCATAGTACTGGGTTTCGTGACTGAGGGCATAACACTTAGGCGCTAAGCCTCGTTTTTGCCCTTGGATCTCTAAACATCCATGACCAAGTGCCAATCTAAAATAAGAGCCACTTTCACCATAACCTATTTCAAATTCCATTTGGATAAAAGTTATGAGGTCCTCAACCTCCGATATGTTGACCTCTGGTGCCTCTAAGTGGTGACACGTGTCACCTTGATTTTCCCCATCAAGTCACTAAAAATGCAAAAAAAAGCTGCCACGTGACCACCATACTACCATGTCATGCTGACATCATTTTCAACTTCAACTCTTACGGACCAATTGGTTGTGACCATGTGTTTATTAGGAGGAGAGAAAAAGAGCCTCCTTTGTCCCTGTTCTTGCTTCGAATTCCTTTTTGTTTATTTTCCTTTGCGAACCTTGGTGCTTCCAAGAAATTAAAGTCTATAAGGACTTACGAGGTTCCAATATTCTGATGGCCTAATCCTCTGATATAGCATGCTCCGAGGTTCCGATATTCTAATGGCCTCGTCCTCAGATATAGCCTTCTCCGAGGTTTCGATAAGTCTCCTGCTATGAGGTTCTGATCCAACCTTTGCTCCAAGGTTCCGATCCGACCTTTTCTCTGAGGTTCCAATGTTCTTTAATCTCCTATATATCCTGCTCTGACACTACGATTAGTCCTCTACTCTGAGGTTTCGATATTTGGTTTCCTCTTGAGGACTTCAAGCTCCTTACTACGAAAATCAAGAACTTTTGATTCCGATGGCCATTTTCAAACTTCCATATACCGTTGGAAATATTGTTCATAGAAATTTTTGTTGGAGATGATCTGATGTAGTCTTTGAGCCCATTTGTAACCTAAAAAATGTCTCAAACCTGAAAGATGATGCGAAGAACATGTACCCTTGATTGAACATAGTCATAATTTTATGGCTTTTCCAATAAGATTTATACTATGGTGATTCTCTACCAGAAGCCTGAAACTACCATAGGATTCCTCCTGAGCTTGGACTACCAATCACTATAGTCATCGTTTTATAGCTTTTAAATAAGCCTCCTACTATGGTGATTCTCTACGAGAAACCTACAACTACCATATGATCACCAATGCTAGTTCAGTTGACATCAATGCCAACACACTCACAACCATTAGCCATCCAGACAATGCCAACTGTCCAACAATATCCCCCTTTGGAATTGATGGCAAGACCATAAGACCCCCCTGAAGCTAGGCATGGTTTTTTTCGATGCCCTAATAATCTTCTCCCCATTTGGCATCAATGAAAAAGGATACTCTCGAATACTCCCCCTAAACCACTGTAGCCTACTCTTCCATTGATCCTACATGCTGAGTAGTTGCTAACACCCACCAAAATGGAGTCATTTGGAAGGAGGAGTCACAACTCCTATCTACTGCTTGAGATATTCAAAGGGTTCTCTTTCCAGTGGCTTAGTAAATATATCTGCAAGTTGGTATTTAGTGGCCACATATTCAAGTCTGACAACATTGGCTACAACTTGTTCCCTTAAGAAATGGAACTTGATAGGAATATGATTAGCCTTTGAATGAATGACTAGATTGTTAGAGATAATAATGGAACTTGTATTATCACACATAATTGGAATAGGATCAGTCAACTCTACCTGAATATATTTTAGAGTCTGCTTCATACATAGAATTTTCATGCAATAGGTAGCAACAACAATATACTCTACTTCAATAGTCAATAAAGAAATGGAGGCTTGTTTCTTGCTGACCCATGACACCAAGCGTTTCCCTAAGAAGAAAGTTACACCTGAGGTGTTCTTCCTTTCATCAAGACTACCAATCCAATCAACACCAGTGTAGGCCTTCAACTTAAATTATTTTCTCTTAGCATACCACAGTCCATATTCTATTGTTCCTTGAAGATATTTGAAAATCCTTTTGACAACAACGACATGAATTTCACAAGGGAAGGTCCTAAATTTGACCACAATACCCACAACTTGCATGATGTCTAGCGTTGAATTTGTAAGATATAACAAGCTTCCTATCATGGATCTATATTTAGTCTGATTTACCAGTGGTGTCTCATCTTCTTTGAGCAATTTTCAACCTGTAACCATGGGTGTGCTAACTGGATTGCACTCTTCCAGCCTAAACTTCTTAAGAGTTTCTCGAAGTTACTTGGATCGGGAGATAAACACTGTGTTTTGAGACTAAGATATTTTCAATCCCAGGAATAAATACAGCTCTCCGATCATGGACATTTTGAACTCTGTCTACATACATTTTGCAAATTGATGCCCCAATTGTTCCATGTCTTTGCCAAATATTATGTCATCAACATATACTACTACAATTAGTAGATGGTCGCCTTCAGTTTTTATGTATAGATTGTTGTCAACAATACCTTTCTTAAAGCCTTCTTGCTGAAGGTATCTATCTAGCCTTTCATACCAAGCTTTGGGAGCCTGTTTGAGTCCATACAGGGCCTTTTTTAGTTTGCATACAAACCCTTCATCTGTGGTGAGCATAAATCCTTCTAGCTTCTCAATGTAAACTTCTTCTTCCAGATATCCATTGAGAAATGAAGACTTCACATCCATTTGATATAACTTTATGTTTTTATGACTGGAAAGGGCAAGAAAATTTCTGATAGCTTCTAGTCTCACTAATGGTGCAAAGGTTTCCTCAAAATATACCCCTTCTATTTGGGCATACCCTTTGCAGACCAATCGAGCCTTGTTCCTCATTACTTGACCCTTCTCATTCAACTTGTATTTGAAAACCCAGTTGGTCCCAATGACATTTTTCTTTCTAGGTCTTGGAACAAGGTCCCAAGTGTCATTCTTTTCAATTTGGTCAAGTTCTTATTTCATATCTTTCGCCCATAACTTGTCCTCACTTTCTTGGCTGATATTCTTGGGTTCAATTTGTGATAGTAGAGCCATATTTGCACAGCATGAATTGCCAAGTATTTGACTCTTCAAGTATCTGACTCTCATGATGTTCTTTTTGTACATACCTGGAAGGTGTTTTTGGCCTTGGAGTTGTGCTTGTTTCCTTGCCTTCACTATCTCAATTTATTTCTTCTTGACCTGAGGAACTCATATTTGGATTTACTTCACCATTCGAGTTTGTGTTTCTTTTAGAGGACTCAGGTTGTGAATCTATTTCATCTACTATCACATCAATGCAATCCTCGATGTTCTTTGTTTTCTTGGTGTACCACTTATATCCTTTACTTTGAGTGGAGTACCTTTCTAATATTCCCTCATCAGTGTGAGAGTCAAAATTTCCATGATTATTATCATTTCTTTTGATGAAGCACTTGCTCCCAAACACCTTGAGGTGTTTAACTGATGCAGGTCTTCCCTTCCACAACTCATAGGGGGTTTTATTACTTTTAGGCCTGAGTTGAGTTCTGTTTGATAGATACACTGTTTTCTGGGTTGCTTCTCCCCAGAAGATGTAAGACACATCTTCTTCATCCAACATTTCTCTAGCCATTTCTTGGATTGTTTTGTTCTTTCTCTCCACTACTCCATTATGCTGTGGAGTTCTAGCCACTAAATACTGCCTCCTGATGTTGTGCTCCTCATAGAATTATTCAAACTCTTTTGAAGTGTATTCTCTTCCTTTGTCTGATATTAAGCATTTGATCTTTAGATATTTCTCATTTTCAAATTGAGCTTTAAATTTTTTAAATGTTTAAATGCTTTTGATTTTTCTCTTAACAAACAATCGATGTGGCCATGGTAAAATCATCAATGCGAAACATAAAGTACCTTTCTCCTCTTAGGGTTTTTTCTTTGGTTGGGCCACATATATCTGCGTGAATTAGCTCCAGTGGTCTAAACGAAGAGAAATCTTTTGACTTGAAGTGAGTCTTGGTCTATTTACCAAATTGACATGACTTGAAAATTGAGTTCTGAGGTCTTGACAGTCTCGAAAAACCTCTGATAACTCCAAGTTTGCTGACTCTTATCAAACTATCAAAATTCATATAGCCAAGTCTCTTGTGCCATAACTACACTTCATTTGTCTTGCTTAAATAACAAATTACTATGAAGTCATCAAAAACATATATATTATTATGCTTTCTGATTACTTTTCCTACTAGCTTTCCATTCTTTGTATTGCGGATCTCACATTCCTTGCATCGAAAGGTGACATCATAGCCATTATCACACATCTGGCTCACACTAAGAAAGTCGTGCCTGAGACCTTCTACATACGATACATTTTATGCCTTTGTGTTTTGATCAAGGCTGACTATGCCTTTACCCTTAATTCTTGTTGGAGCATTATTTCTAAAGGTGACATTGTTTCCTTTGTCCTTTTCTTTTAGCAATAATTTTTTTCTTTTATCCCCAATCATGTGCTTGGAAAAAATGTTATCCACATACCATCTGTTCTCTTGATTATGGGCTGATAGAGTGAGTCCATAATGCATGCTCTTTTCAGTCTTTCATTTCCATCTCCCCTTATCCTTTTGGATATCTGACTGTCTAATATTTTGGAACCTAGATAGGTATTCAAACCTTCTTCTGCACTCACTAGATTTGTGCCCAAAATTATTACATTTGAAGCATTCAACTTCGCTTAAGAGGGGAGAGAACACGTTTCGATCTCTGAGAGGAGAGTTTTGAGATATACAATTTTGATACTTATTATATTTAGGATTTTCATCTCTTTCAAGTTTGGCCCTTCTACAATCAACAACATTATGTCCAAAAATATGACACTTATAATAATGACCATAAAATAAATAGGCATGCCTATTATTGGAAGTTTTATGAGTTTGTGCATGAAATTACATCAGTTGTCTAGCTGATTGATTCCTTATCCATTAATGATCTCCTCTTTGTCTTGCTGCTCTTTTGTCTTCATTGATTCTTTCTTAATGCTTCTTTGCATAGCTCTGCGGTTCTTCAAATCCTACAGACCAGAATTTTATCTTCCCCATAAAATATTCATGTGTCTGTGAATATCCTAGACCCATTTTGATTCTTGAGGGCCTGTGGATATTTAGAATCTGATCTAGTTTCCTTGTGCCTTCTACAAATTTCTCATTTAGACCCCTCAATATTTATTCCCTCAAGATCCGTTCTTAGAGAGAAAATCTCTGCCTCATGAATCTGATAGTTCTCTTCCCATTCATTGATCAAAGCTTGAAGAACCTCTTCCTTTCATTTTGATTCTTCTAGTTTAAATTTCAAGGACAAAATTTCATGTTTGCATGTTCTTGAGATCGTTTCCTTCCCTATCTTGAGCACCTTCTATTTTAATTGTTTCTTCTCTTCTTCTAGTTTCTCACATGTTCCTCGTTTTTCTTTTAGTATAAGGACTAAACTATATTTTCTCTTAATATCTTCCTCAAGTTTTTCTTTTTCATAAACAAACTCATCATTGTAAGAGTTATGCATAACTTGTTCTACACGTTGTAATTATTCCTTCAGCTATGTTAGCACCTAAATCTGCCTTAGGCTGAAGGAAGGCAAAAATTAGAGTAACCACAAACCATGCTCACTCTGGTAGCTAGCCCTACCAGAACAGGAGAGGGCTCTCTCTGAGTCACACTCAGTGAATAGATAATAAAAAATGGTCAGAGATGATTTAAAGTAAAATATTGATCTTAGGCTAGTAAGTGAATAGGGATTCGGGAAATGATTTTCATGAATGACCGAGCTTCTGGGATGGTATGGGACCAACGGTCAACAATGAACAGAGAATTTAATACAAAGACACAGATTATTCCATGAGGCAAGGTAGGCAGAAAATGTAACAATTTAGTTTGAGGTACCGCGGCATGAATAGATTGCTGAAGAAAGTGAAAAGGGCATAGTGACATGAATCCTTTTCAACAGAAGAATAACACTAAACATGAAATTTTCCCACAGGCGGAGCAATAAAATTGAATTCTACCTAATCTCACTCAGAAAAATTCACTGGAAATGAACATGAATTTAATTATGGAACATAATGAAAAACATATGAAAACATAAGAGACACATTTGCTACACTCACAACCATAATATCTCATGAAACATAGCCGCTGCCTTTCATTAATTCTTTGTCAAAAATACACAGTGAAGAAACAAAGTTTCTTTCCCACAGTCTCCCAGAAGTTACCAGCCAACCAACCCTTTGCAAATAACTTGCATACAATATATAGAATGTTTGAGGAAGAGATAGAATGCCCAGGGGTTGGGAAGTTACTTGAATCATTACAAAATGGAGATGGAGAGCCAACCATCAGCTACAGGTGCAATGCTGCAAACATGACATTTGGAATTGGGGTGACCGTTTGCCTTCCTTTGCCACTTGGATAGAAGCCAATCTGGAGAAAAAACTCTTTAAATGCCACCTTTAATGCCAAAAAACCGAAGTGTAGATAAGCGAGCCCACTTGGAGAAGCCGCAAACCAAAATTTCGCGAAACGGAAGCAAATTGCCATTTTTTCCTCTGTGCGCTGCACCATTTTCTCTGTGCGTCGTGCTACTTTGGGGCCTGTTTTGGGGCACTTGCAGGTGTCCAAAATGTGCCCAAGTGGGCTTGTTGGAAATCCTGTCCTATCTACTTTCTAACCCCACTAGAATTTTTGAATTTGGTGCTCATCTTCCCCTCCAAATATTCATTCTCCCAATACTGCTTTCTGTGTGTCAAAAAAGTGGTAGACAGGCCATTTTTGGGTGTTTTTTGGCCTTTAGGAGACTCGGATCTTGTCAAAATTTCTTGCCCGGACACCAGTAGTCGTTATTTTCCATGCTGAACCCAAAAATTCAAGCCATTCCTCATTTGGAGCTCTAGAATTTTAGGGTCCTGCCAGTGGCACGGCGCACAGGGAGAAAATCCCTGTTTTTTGCCCAAAAATTTGCCCAAAAATTTGTCAAATGACCCAAAATGCCCCAAAAATGCTCCAAATTTCTTGCCCATGCACCAGTAGTCATGATTTTTCATGCTGAATCCAAAAATGTAAACCTTTCTTCATTTGGAGCTCCCAATTTTTAGCGTCGCGCCAGTGCGCGGCGCACAGGGAAGTGGTGCAACGCACTGGGCTTGAGGCGCGGCGCATATAGCCTGTGCGTAGCGGTTTTTACAGGAGAATTTTGGAGGCCTTCCTGGTGTTCAAATTGGGCACATGATAGCTCGCTAGAAAGGTATTTGAGTATACTTTCCAACCCAACTAGAACTTTTCAATTTGGAGTTCATTTTCCCTGTCAAAAATCAAATCTCCCAAGACTGGTCAAAATGTGCCAAATGAGGTTGTCCAAAGGCAGAGTGCTGTTACAGTCAACTTTTGGATGCCTTCCTCAACTCCAAATTGAGCTCATGATAGCTCATTGGAAATATATTTGTGTCTAGTTATCATTTGACTCATCAAGCAAGTCATTTGGCCAACTGCGCTAGGAGAAAATTTGACTTTCCCAAGGTCACTTCAGAGGTGCATCAATTCTCCCGAGGCAACTATATTTTTGACATTTCTCCAAAACCATGACACCTGTGTAAAAAGTGAAGGAGTTTTTCTTCCTTGGCATGTTTTGGACAAAAACCTCTCTCATTTTTCCCAAATTCATCTTTTATTGCTTAGAAACATCATTTGAGTGAAACCTATCCCGATGTGTGGAACAAGGGATTTGTCGAAATGAAGCGAAATGAAGGGGATAGGGAGCTTCTAAATTCTTGAGGAAATTTTGGGAAGTAGGGAGGGATGTTAGGAAGTAGGGAAAAGTGAAATATCAGAGATTGAGTGAGGGGAAGGGGTCCAAAAAGGCAAAACACAGGTCCAACCTAGAAAATTGCCAGGTTGTAGCAAGAAACTAGGGTTTGTGCGAAAATGAGGAATTTGGGGGATCTCAGTGATGGGAAGTGTTTGATAAGGTACTTTAAGGATAGGGGAAGGTGTATGAACATTAGGATACCAGTTTTGCCAATGATTTGACTGCCCAAGAGAAATTGCCTTCAAAACCCTAGGAGAGGGAAATGACCTTACCTAGGCACAACTGAAGCATGAACAAGGGGTAAAATGACCCAGTGGGACTTGACATGATAATGAAAACTCTCTGAATAATGGTAAACTCAACTGAATGGTGACGTGGACCGACATTTGGACAACTTTGACAAGGGTAAAGTCAAACCCTAGACCTAATGCCTAGTGACCAAATTTTGCTTGGAGACTCACTGAAATGACAAAATTTGACCTTGACACCTTAAAATCACTTTTTAAGAGCATGTTTGATCACTGAGGAAGGCTACAAAGACTGACACTAACATTGGCTCCAATAGGGATGGCAGCTCCTTGGAGGTGCAAAGAACTGCAGATCTTTGGGTGAGCAGACAGTGCCTTCGTCCATTGGGCTATGGAGTCCATTATTCCGACAAACCAACATGACTCAATTTATTGACTGAAACTTGACTCAAACTGACTCAATGCGAACTGAAATGACTGAAAAACTTGACTCTATGCAAAAGGAAATGACTCATGACTGAATTAACTAAAACAAGAACTGACAAAACTTATTCAATGGCAGCAGTCCATCAAGATTCGAGGGTTTCAAATCATGATGATAGCCACCTGCGTACTAATGCAATATGTACAATCATGTGTAATGTGTCTTCCAATGTAACTAATCAAGTAGATGCCTCCTTGATTGATTCTCTGGATCAGATCTTCTGGTCAAAAACAGATACTGGTAATTGGGCCTCCAAAAACATAATTGACCATGATCTCCTTCATCACTGAATACTGCAATAATGACCTTCACTGCTGACTATAACAGATTTTCCATTGGATCATGAAAAACATGAAGATTTACCTCCTGCTGAGGAAACAAGATGTCTTTTTCTTTTGATTCTGATCTTCCTTCATAATGTACTTCAGAAAAGCTATGTTCCTAGTCCTCAAAAAAATTTGAACAAGCAGATGAGCGGATTTCCTCTTCAAAGAACACTTCAAAACATGAAACATATGAGGAAGAGTCTGAAAGACAATCCTGAATGTTCTGCTCTTCGGTAGCCTGAATGTATTGTAGGTCACCTTCATATGATATGACAGCCAGATTGTCTTTGCATTCATCAATCATGAGAAAAGAAACTTCGAATGATTCTTGAAACCCAAGCATGACATTTATATCATCTACCAACGATTCATCCAAGGAAATTTTTTCACTTACTTGAACAAAGTTCTCATATTGCTGTTCATAGAGGGAATGAGCTACCTCCTCACCATCTGTCTCTTGATCTGATTTATCATCCCCATTATCTGAGATTGGAACATCATTTTCTAGCATATCATCTTTTATTTCCACCAAATCTGAAACAAAACTTCTTCTTTCATCATTTCCAACCATATGGAATTCTTCAACCTGCTGATCTATAAAGCTGTTCACCGGACTGCCATCCTTTTCTTTAGAGATATTATGAAGATTCTGCCTTATAAACTGAAATGCTTCGTAACACAAGGGTACAAAATCCTCTTGCATCATTAAATCATGTATTTTGGCTACCTCACCTTCATCTGTAATCTGACCTTGAATTGTGTTTGGTGGCTGCAAATCTGGTTCTGTATCCAAAATGATTTCATCAATCATTTCAGGGGAAGATTTCTTATTAACGACCTGCTCAAAAATTTCGCCATCTGTCTCATCTTCAACATTAAAACTGAGAGATTGTTGATTTCCTACAAGCTTTTCATTTGAAGATTTACTATGCAATTTACCCCACAAAAACTGAAATGATTCAAAACAGAGAGGTAAGGAATCTTCTTGTATCATTTGATCATATATGCCAGCTTCTACGTCTTCATGTGCAACCTGACTATTAATGGAATTTGGGGGCTGGAACTCTGAATATAAGAAGTCTGGAACAAAGTTTTCATCTCCCTCAAGAGGATCCAAATCAAGATTTGTCGATAGCTGATGTCTAATTGCATGGAAATTATCTCTGATGAACTGACATGAATCAAAGCACAAAGGCAAAGATCCTTCACTTACTTCAAAATCTGCTGCACTTTCCTCATTGTTTCCATAGCTGATATGCCTTGGTTGATCACTGTACTCGAGCTGCTGTAAGCGAACTTCCTCATCCCATAAACTGGCTGCTGATTTGTCTGCAAGATTAGCTTCTGTTTGGAGAGCATAATCATCATCATCATACTGATCAAACTGAGGCAAATCGTCAGTATAAAACACGTCATCAAGCATACATGTCATATCAACAGGTCTTTCTTCTCCAATATGATCTACAAAACAATCCTTATGACTACTGAGATAAGAAACAAAATGTTTTGGATCAGCCACTTGTTCATGAATGCCATTTTCATCTTTTGTAGTCATTTTTCTCACCATCTCTTCTACTGCACTCACCAAAATGTCAAGCTTTTCCTCTGAAGGTGTAGTTTTCTCTAGATCCACGTTTTTCATCTCTTCTTCTTTCAACCTTGCCCTTCTGATCAGCAAATGAGCCTCTACATTTACTGCATTGTTTTGCATCTCTTCAAGTGTTGTGACATTCTTTTCTCTCAGCTGAAACTCCATTTCTGAATCAAAGGCACCCGGGTAGTGCAAGAGAGCAGATCTAGGAGGGGGTCTTATATCAATCGGCATTGAATAATAAACTTGATTAAATCTGGCTGAAAATTGTTGTACTGTCTCCCCTGGCAGTCTTTTCAGCTGATTATACTCTTCTACGATAAGGAAAAGGTTCTGTCTGATCCTCCACCTGTCAAGAAAAACTTTGATGAACTGCTGTAAATCTGTGATGCTTGCATCCGACAGGGCTTTGAACCAACTCTTGACTTTGCCTTGCAAAGAAAGAGCAAAAAGCTTCATATTGACATCTCCTTCATCAATTTCAAAAAGGTCTAGAAAAGTCTCAACATTCTGCACATGTTGCTCAGCATTGACATTCTTACATTCACCGCCAAATCTTGGCAAGTATAGATCATAGTTTTTGGGGAAAGCATGAAGAACAGAAGGTAAAACAAGAGGTTTATACCTATCTGGGATTATAACAGCTGTAGGGATATGTACCAGAGCTATGGGATCAGTTTTGTTTTCTTTAGGCTCATCACTCTGAAGAGAGTCATCATAAGATGTAGGAAAAGTAAGGAAGCCAGGATCAAAGGGAAACTCACTATTTACACTTTTTGAATAGATCGAGTGAAGATTTTGATCACCTTTATCATACAACAAATTCTGAAAAATTTTCAGGGTAGCTTCAAGAACAACGAAGAAGTAATTTACAAGAAAGCAGAGTAGAATCTGAATACCATTCCACTTTGGATACCCAAACTTTGTGTAAGATCCTTCCATTTTCGCAGAGAAAGAGTTAGTCCTCCAGTGGAGTCACCATGAAGCACCGATTGTTGGATTCTTCAGTGAATGGAGTCGCCAGGTGAATGATTTCAGCCGTCTTCTTATGTCTGATCGTTGTTCACCATCAACCATCAGATCTGAGCTTGATAGATGTACTGGGGCAAAACAATATTCAAGCAAACCATTTTTCCCCAGCGGAGTCACCACTATGTTAGCACCTAAATCTGCCTTAGGCTGAAGGAAGGCAAAAATTAGGGTAACCACAAACCACGCTCAGTCTGGTAGCTAGCCCTACCAGAACAGGAGAGGGCTCTCTCCGAGTCACGCTCATTGAATAGATAATAAAAAACGGTCTGAGATGATTTAAAGTGAAATATTGATCTTAGGCTAGTAAGTGAATAGGGATTCGGGAAATGATTTTCATGAATGACCGAGCTTCTGGGATGGTATGGGACCAACGGTCAGCAATGAACAGAGAATTTAATACAAAGACAGATTATTCCGTGAGGCAAGGTAGGCGGAAAATGAAACAATTTAGTTTGAGGTACTGCGGCATGAATAGATTGCTGAAGAAAGTGAAAAGGGCATAGTGACATGAATCCTTTTCAACAGAAGAATAACACTGAACATGAAATTTTCCCACAGGCAGAGCAATAAAATTGAATTCTACCTAATCTCACTCAGAAAATTTCACTGGAAATGAACATGAATTTAATTATGGAACATAACGAAAAACATATGAAAACATAAGAGACACATTTGCTACACTCAAAACCACAAGAATCTCATGAAACAGAGCCGCTGCCTTTCATTAATTCTCTGTCAAAAATACACAGTGAAGAAACAAAGTTTCTTTCCCACAGTCTCCCAGAAGTTACCAGCCAACCAACCCTTTGAAAATAACTTGCATACAATATATAGAATGTGTGAGGAAGAGATAGAATGCCCAGGGGTTGGGAAGTTACTCGAATCATTACAAAATGGAGATGGAGAGCCAACCATCAGCTACAGGTGCAACGCTGCAAACATGACATTTGGAATTGGGGTGACCGTTTGCCTTCCTTTGCCACTTGGATAGAAGCCAATCTGGAGGAAAAAACTCTTTAAATGCCACCTTTGGTGCCAAAAAACCGAAGTGTAGATGAGCGGGCCCACTTGGAGAAGTCGCGAACCAAAATTTCGCGAAACGGAAGCAAATTGGCAATTTTTCCTCTGTGCGCCGCGCCATTTTCTCTGTGCGTCACGCTACTTTGGGGCCTGTTTTGGGGCACTTTCAGGTGTCCAAAATGTGCCCAAGTGAGCTTGTTGGACAGCCCGTCCTGTCTACATTCTAACCCCACTAGAATTTTTGAATTTGGTGCTCATTTGCCCCTCCAAATATTCATTCTCCCAAGACTGCTTTCTGTGTGTCAAAAAAGTGGCAGAGAGGCCATTTTTGGGTATTTTTTGACTTTTAGGAGACTCGAATCTTGTCAAAATTTCTTGCCCGGACACCAGTAGTTGTGATTTTCCATGCTGAATCCAAAAATGCAAGCCATTCCTCATTTGGAGCTCTAGAATTTTAGGGTCGCGCCAGTGGCGCGGCGCACAGGGAGAAAATCCCTGTTTTTTGCCCAAAAATTTGTCAAATGACCCAAAATGCCCCAAAAATGCTCCAAATTTCTTGCCCATGCACCAGTAGTCATGATTTTTCATGCTGAATCCAAAAATGTAAACCTTTCTTCATTTGGAGCTCCCAATTTTTAGCGTCGCGCTAGTGCGCGGCGCACAGCGAAGTGGCGCGGCACACTGGGCTTGAGGAGTGGCGCATATAGCCTGTGCATAGTGGCTTTTGCAGGAGACGTTTGGAGGCCTTCCTGATGTCCAAATTGGGCGCAGGATAGCTCGTTGGAAAGGTATTTGAGTCTAATTTCCAACGCAACTAGAATTGTTCAATTTGGAATTCATTTGTACTAGAAAAAATCAAATCTCCCAAGACTGGTCAAAATGTGCCAAATGAGGCTGCCTAAAGGCAGAGTGCTGTTATAGTCAACTTTTGGATGCCTTCCTCAACTCAAAAGTGAGCTCATGATAGCTCAGTGAAAATATCTTTCTGTCTAGTTATCATTTGACTCATCAAGCAAGTCATTTGGCCAACAGATCTAGGAGATAATTTGACTTTCCCAAGGTCACTTCAGAGGTGCATCAATTCTCCCGAGGAAACTATATTTTTGATATTTCTCCAAAACCATGATACCTGTGTAAAAATTGAAGGAGGTTTTTCTTCCTTGGCATTTTTTGGACAAAATCTCTCTCTTTTTTCCAAAATTCATCTTTTATTGCTCAGAAACATCATTTGAGTGAAACCTATCCCGATGTGTGGAACAAGGGATTTGTCGAAATGAAGCGAAATGAAGGGGATAGGGAGCTTCTAATTTCTTGAGGAAATTTTGGGAAGTAGGGAGGGATGTTAGGAAGTAGAAGAAAGTGAAATATCAGAGATTGAGTGAGGGGAAGGGGTCAAAAAAGGCAAAACACAGGTCCAACCTAGAAAATTGCCAGGTTGTAGCAAGAAACTAGGGTTTGTGCGAAAATGAGGAATTTGGGGGATCTCAGTGATGGGAAGTGTTTGATAAGGTACTTTAAGGATAGGGGAAGGTGTATGAACATCAGGATACCAGTTTTGCCGATGATTTGACTGCCCAAGAGAAATTTCCTTCAAAACCCTAGGAGTGGGAAATGACCTTACCTAGGCAGAACTGAAGAATGAACAAGGGGTAAAATGACCCAGTGGGACTTGACATGATAATGAAAACTCTCTAAATGATGGTACACTCAACTGAATGGTGACATGGACCGACATTTGGACAACTTTGACAAGGGTAAAGTCAAACCTTAGACCTAATGCCTAGTGACCAAATTTTGCTTGGAGACTCACTGAAATGACAAAATTTGACCTTGACATCTTAAAATCACTTTTTAAGAGCATGTTTGATCACTGAGGAAGGCTGCAAAGACTGACATTAACAAGCTGCTTATTCTTTTTCATTGCTTTCTTTAACTCATCCAGAACCTGATGAGTTCCCCTTCACGATCCACTACTCCTTCTTCTTCATCTTCAAAGTCAATAATACTTTGTTTCTTGGAGTCTTTTCCAAAATCCATAAGTAAATATTTATCTGAATCATCCTCTGAATAATTTTCGTTGTTTGACTTTGGTGCTGAGTTATCATATTTGGAGTAGAACCTCTTTTCCTTATAGAACTTTTTCTTTTGATGTTTCCAAGATTTGTTTCCAAGTTTTTGATCATCCCTTTTTTCAAGCCTTTCATTGTAAGAGAATTTGGATGAGAAATGTCCAACTCTTCCATAATCAAAACACTTAAAGGGCAACTTCCCTTTATATTTTCCTAGGCCAGGCTTCAATTTCGTAGCTAATTGAGCGAATTCCTAATTAGATTCACAACTAGAGCAGTCTTGATGACATTTATGCTCCATGGCCTTTTTGGATGCTTTGAATGTTGCTTCCTTCGGTTCAAACTTCTCTCTTCCTACTCTCATCTCATAATTTTTGAGAGTACCAAGAACCTGGTCCATCTTGAGATCCTTTAAATTAGACATTTCTTCAATAGCTAAGACTTTGGCATTAAATATCATGGGAAGAGATCTTAATATTTTCAAAACAATTATCTCTTCATTGACCTCTTCACCAAGTCCTCTAATCATATTGGTTGCTTCATCAACTCTGAGGAAGCATTCTTCTATACTTTCATCTTCACTCATTCTCATGCTCTCAAACCTCATTATGAAGGTTTGATGTTTCCCCTGCTTGACTTTATCATCTCCTTCATGAATCTAAGTAATCTTTACCTACACATCCTTAGTAGAATTACAGTGCATAACCTTTACAAGTTTTGATTGATTAAGACAAAAGAGAATGGCATTCTTGGCTTTAGAAATATTTACATACATTTTTTTACCATTTGTATCAGTGGAAGGAATATCTGGGACATCGTAGTCTACCAGCGCTGAAGTCCAAACATATACTCCCAGGGACATAATATATGCTTCCATCCTTACTTTCCAAAAGACATAGTTTGTCTCATCGAAGATTGGTATTTTTCTTGAGAAAGCCTCTTGACTCTCTTGCCTAAACATAATTCCTTATAGATGTACCTTCTGGTGGTTAGACTGTTCCTGAGGGAATATGGCTCTGATAATAATTGTTGGAATAAGGAATGACTGAGAGGGGGGTGAATTAATAATAGTGAGATTCTCAAAACTTTTTGATGAATATGATTTTAGTTCTTTCCTCTATTGTCTCTTACTTATGAGAGCATTCATTCATAAAGAAAGTGAGCAGCAAGATTAAGAATTCATATGTTCATACAATCTATGACATGAGCAACACACACATATTGACACCGGTGTTTTCATGTGGAAACCCAAAGGGAAAAAACCACCAATTTGTTGTTGCTTATGATGTAAATTAAGAACCTACTTAATTACATTAGTTTGTTTGTGAGCACCCACTCATAGGAGGCACCGACCCCCTTAGGTTTGTAAGTTCCTACTTGCCAAGAGGCACCAACCTCTTCTGAATGCAGGCCACCACTTGCTATTGACACTGTTATACTTTTCATACAATTTTCAAATTTAAAACAGAGGCATATACAATTATGGAAAAAATACCAATATGGTTGTTTGCAGAAACAACTTCTACTCTCAGTCCTCTACTGTTCCACAAACTCCTTTGGTCTTACACAACAACACTTTAAACTTTTCTCATAACAACATATCCTCAACCCTCTATCTTCTGTAGCACATGCTCTCAGCTTCACACCTTTTAGTTCTACTCTTGGGTTCATTTCACAACATAGTCTCTACTCACACTACTAAGATTTTCAACAAAACACTCTTCCCCACTTTGCTTGATTGCAATCAATGGTTTCTATCCTCTACTACACACTGCACAATGATGTATGTACTGTATGTTTCCACACTGCCCATGTGTACCTTTGTATGGCTCCTCCTACTACTGTTGCATTTGATGTTTGAATTCTATCATGGAATTAAACATAAGGATGGGCTTCTGAGTTCTTCATTGACTCCCTCTATAGTCCTCCATACTAATAATTTAATCTCAATATTCCTGAACACTTTATCATGACTTCCCATGCTTATTCATTTCTTCACAGAGCTTGGCAATGCTCAGGAATGACCACTCTGTTCCTTATTTAAGTCTACAAGACATGCACGGGAAGTAGGAGTTGGCTTTCTTCATCTCATCAATTATTATCTATGGAATGTTGTCCTTGTTGACTTGTTTTAGCACTTTTTGTAGATCCCACTGACTCCATAAACAATCTCTGATGATTTGCATTTAATCTCTAGATGTCAACCCATTCATATTTTAAATTCTCTGCATTGTTACATTAGAGCCACAACATATCGTAACCCATATAAAATGAATGTTATAAAATAAAACAATTTTGATACCTTTATCCCCTTGGCGATTAGCCCTTAGTTCCATTGTTCTCCACACGACCATGTGCCAATTAATATTGGAGCCCTTGCATATTGTAACTTTTATTGAACAATCCTTATGAAAATACAAAGTATTGATTGTGTTTATCTCCCTCTGCTTAGCCTTTTATCGAATTTCCATTATAGGATTGGGTGTCGTGAACGGGGGCATAAAACTTAGGTGCTAAGCCTCGTCTCCACCCTTGGTTCTATGAAATTCCATGACCAAGTGAAAATATTACATCAAAGCCCCTTTAATCATAACCTATTTCAAATTCCATTTGCATAAGAGTTATGAGGTCATCAACCTTTGATATGCTAACCTCTAAGATGATGTCATGATTTCGTCATCTCTCCATGTGGCACCTCTTGAGTGGTGACACGTGTCACCTTGATTTTCCTCATTAGGTCACCAAAAATACCAAAACAATCTCCCATGTGACCATTGTATTGCCACGTCATGTTGATGTCATTTTCCACTTCAGCTCTTAAGGACCAATTGGTTGCGACCATGTGTTTATTAGGAGGAGAGAGAAAGAGACTCGTTGGTCTCTAGTCCTGCACCAAAGTACTTTGTATTTATTTTCCTTTGTGAACCTTGTCAGTTCCAAGAAATTACAATTTGTAAGGACTTATGAAGTTCCAATGTTCTGATGGCCTCGTCCTTCGATATAGCCTGCTCTGAGGTTCTGATATTTCGATGGCCTCATCCTCTTATACAACCTACTTCGAGGTTTTGATAAGTTTTCTATTCCGAGGTTCTGATATGACCTTTTCTTTGAGGTTTCGATGTGGTTCAACCTCTGATATATCCTACTCTGATGCTTCGATCAATCCTCTGCTCTGAGGTTCTATTTTTTGGTCTCCTCTTAAGGACTTTAAGCTCCTTACTTCGGTGATCAAGAACTTTTGATTCCGATGGAAACTTTTGGATTTCCATATACTATTAGAAAGATTATTCATAGCACTTTCTCTTGAAGATGGTCTGATGCAGTCTTTGGGCCCATTTGCAACCTAAAATATGGCTCCAAACCTGAAATATGATGCGATGAACGTGTACCCTTGATTCAACATAGTCATCATTTTATGGCGTTTATAATAAGCCTGCTACTGTGGTGATTCTCTACTAGAAGCCTACAACTACCATAGGATTCCTCTTGAGCTTAGATTACCAATCATTATAGTCATCATTTTATGGATTTTGAATAAGCCTGCTACTATGGTGATTCTCTACCAGAAACCTACAGCTACCATAGGATCACCATGCTAATCCGATTGACATCAATGGCAACACACTCACAACCACTATAAGCATCTTCACTAATTACACCTATCAGTCCTCCCCTAAAGAGCGTATGAATAATTACACCACCGCGTAAAAAAATCAAAATATTATAATATTATTTTAGGAGAAGGTTTAATATTGAGAACCCTCGAGCTTATGAATGTATTAAACGTTTACTTCATTACAAATTATGGTCAGTGGAGAGTTTATGATTGTGAACCTTCCCATGTATGAACAATGACAACGTTGTGGTCAATGGAGAGTTTATGATTGTGAACCTTCCAGCATATGAACAATGACTCCGTTTTGATCATAAAAATTTCTAATTAAAAATAAATAAATCAGACGATTTAAACTATTACATCATTAAAAATAACTGTACATTAGAGAATTTGGACAATTACATTCTTATTTATAACTTAGTTATTACGAATGGAAATTAAATCCTATCTCCTACAGAAACCTTAAAATAAAGTTCGAACTGATATATTTCAAAGAGTTAATTGGTAATTATACCCCTCTTTCCTTTTTCTACAATAACAAGGTGGACATTTAGTCCACCGAAATTAGTGAGTACAGAAAATGGGACTAATTGTAGAATGATAAGACATCACCTTTTTGAATTTTAAAGTCTATGCATATTTGTTCCGCCAAAGCAAACTACGTTGGCTATCATAACGCGCACAAAACTTTGATGCAAATCTGAGCATCCATGCATTAAAAATCAGCACGGTTTCCTTCGCAAAATTATTGTGCTAGGAGGAGCATTCTATAGATCAATATAACCCCAATGTATAAGTATGTCACGTCCTCACAAAAATAATAAATTTAATTTTGGCCAAGACATTAGCTTGAATCTTAAATTATATATAACTTTAAATAATATTTAGATTATATATAACTTTTTACTAAGAATAATTATTGAAATATAACCATATATTGTTAAAGATAAATTTAATGGATAATAAATTATCTCATGCTTATCATACACCCCAATTTGAATGGATCATAAATTTAAGTTTAACAAAAAAAATTACCACATTAAAAATTCCAAATTGGGTAAAATTTTAAACATTTATACCATTTCTTAAATCAAAAGGAAAAAGTTAATTCAACACAAAGAATCTAAAATCTTGCTCCAAAATCTTTTAATATTCTTTTAATTAAATATTTGTGAAATAAATCTTTAAAAAGAAAAACCATATCCTATGGATATTTTAAAATTTGCAAAGACATAAATGTTTCCACACCAAAGTTGTAATATTTGAAAATATTAATTTGATGTAGTTTTATTATAAATTTTGTTACCATGTCATGTAAAAAACACCATTAAATCTAATATTAATATTCAAAGATTAATAATAATATTAATATTAAATTTAATAGATTTTGATTAATACAATATTAAAATTAATATAATATCCATTTTGTCATATTATAATATATCATGATATATATTAACTCTAGATATATACGTAGAGAAGAACAAAAGCATAGAGTGATAGAGGTGGAGAGATAGAGGGAGTGATAAGGGAGAGATGGAGATAGATTGAAGGAGAGTGGGGTAGGAGTGAAGAGAGAGGGAAAGAGAGTAGTGAGAGAGGGAGAGAAGGGTAAGAGAGAGTGAGGGAGACATAAAGATGGAAGTGGGAAAGAGAAGGAGAGATGAGACAATGACAAGTTTGGAGGGCAGAGAGAGAGAGAGAGATGGGGCGAGAGAGAGGAAGGTAGGAGAGAAAGGGATATAGGGGAAGGACCAGAGAGAGGACTTGAGAGAGATGAGGAGAGAGGGAGGGATAGAGAGATGGAGTTGTGGGGGGAGAGAGGGAGTGAAGAAGAAAGACATAGAGAGAGAAAATTGAAGAGAGAGAGGGAGTGACAAAGAAGAGATGGGGAGATAGTATGTAAGTTTTGGGGTGAGATAGAGAGACAAAGAAAGAGATATGGAGAGATAGTGTGTAATTTTTGGGGTGAGATAGAGAGACAAAGAAAGAGAGATGGAAAGAAAGGAGGAGAGAAGGAGAGATGAGAAAGGGAAGGAGAGAGTGATAGAGTTGGAGGGTGAAGAGAAAGAGAGAGGGGGGAGATAGAGGGAGGTGGGAGGGAAAGGGAGAGAGAAGGAAGAGAGAGAGGATGTGTGAGAGAGAAGGAGATATAGATGGAGCTGGAAGGGGAGAGAGAGAGGTAAAAAGAAATACATAGAGAGAGAAAGGGAGTTATACGGGAGATAGAGAGAGAAGGAGAGAGGTGAGTAGGAGGGAAGAAAGATAGAAGGGGGAGATAGGGAGACAAGGGGAAGAGAGACAGAGAGGGAGAGGGAGAGGGAGAGGGAGAGGGAGAGGGAGGGAGAGATAAATATATATGGAGAAAGAGTGTGTATGTTTTGGGGGCATAAAAAGAGACAAAGAAGAGGCAGAAGGAGATAGAGATATAAATGGGAGGTGGAGAGAGGGAAGAAGAGAGAGATAGAGAGAGGGAAGGAGGTAGGCATAGATAGATATATATGGAGAGAGAGAGAGAGAGAGAGAGAGAGAGAGAGAGAGAGAGTTTGGGGGGTGAGATAAAGAGACAAAGAATGACATATGGAGGGAGATATAGATATAGATGAAGAGGGGAGAGAGGGAATAAGATTTCTTGCAATATATGCATTGGTTTCAATGTAGATGATGATTTCTAATCCTATTTGATTGCTTGCATTAGATGAATTTGTTTCATTGTAGATGTTGATTTCTAATTATATTTGATTGCCTACACTAGATGCATTGATTTCATGTAGATGTTGATTTCTAGTCCTATTTGATTTCTTTCTGTAGATGCATTGATTTCAATGTATTTGTTTTTAATCCTATTTTCTTGTTTGCATTAGATGGATTATATATATCTATATCTATATATATATATATATATATATATATATATATATATATATATATATATATATGTTGAATAAGATTGATTCTATTAAAGATACAAAAATAGTGTTACATGGAGGCTCGGCCTCTGCAGAAACTGTAACAGAGAAATAACTAGGCATTAGCCATCAGTAACAGAAAATTTAGACTGCCCATTTAGGGAAACCAGTCTCAAAAGGGTTTGAGCTGCCCATTCAGGGGAAACCAGCTTATATAACAACAAAAACCAGGTTGGAGAGTTTTCCAGCATAACTGAAAATAACCAAGCAAAACTAAACGCCACATGTCAACCATCACAAAAAACAATCATCATAGACAACTTGATGACACGTAACCTGGAGGAGGAGGAAGAGCCGGCTAGGTGTCAGCAAGTGGCAGTGTCTCCTCCACGATGCGATACACATGATCAGATGGGTCATCATCGGTCGGTGTCTCCTCCATGATTGGACACTCATAATCAGAAGGATCATCGCCGGTATGCTGCTGGCCACTGGTCGTGGCCTCTCGCTTCCCTGTGCCATCTGGAATGCTAGTGCTTGTTGTCTCCTTCCTGAGTCCTCCTAGGTTCATTTCTTCCTAGTTGGGGTGAGCATCTACCGGTCTGTTTCGAACCTCCTCTTGCGCTATGCTCCTATTGTTGTTGCTATTCCTGTTCCTTATGTTGCTGGCCTAGACAATGTTGCATTGAGGCTCCTCCCTGAAGGCAATAGAGACTGTGGCAATGATACAGGGGCGGTTCAGGGTGCATCTAAATTGGAATTGAGTGGAATGTGAGGGGTTCAACGATGGCTCAGAGCTGGTTTGAGGGTACTGGGTGTCCTCTATATGACTTTGTCGAGCTCTTTGGCCTTGTCCTCTTCCCCTTCCACTTCGAGTGTTAGGATAACGACCTCCACTTGGAGCCTCAGACGTAGGTGAGGAGGAGTCAACCTGAGCAAAATTAGGTGGGGAAAGCGAGGGCGAGCGTATTTCTCGTGCACGGCTGCTTCCTCTGCGGCTGCGCATTCTGTGCCTGAGGCGGGGCATGTTGACAGGGTGGATATCAGGGCTCTAGGTATGAGCAGGAGTTGGAGATGGGGTGGAATGGTTACGGAAGGCGAGGGCGTGGGGAATACGAGTGCCAGAGGCAGAATTGAGACCAGAGACAGTAAATTGGTAATGGCAGTGCGGGTTATGGGAGAAATGAGCCCCCTCAGTGAACTCAATGCAGCAAAGTAGCTGACAGCGTCTCCCTGAAGTTGTTCTGTAGCTCTGTTGAGCCGCTGCAGGAAGACAATTGCAGGCGAGAGGAGGCAGAGCCGAGGGTGGACACTGGTTAATCTCCATATTGAGGTCCAGAGCCAGAAGTAGGTGGCCTCAGCTCTCTCCCTGCATTAATGAATTATGGTAGTCATGTTGCTTCATTAAATGATAATAAGTGTTAGCAGTGGGATTTGCGTTGGCAGCGGGAGGCCATGTGTTTGTAGCACTTTCCCACCCAGAGTATTGTCGCCATACAGGTGACATTAATCACCCGCATCCAAGGGATGGATTAGATATTGTTAATCTTGAAGCTGTAAATTATTAAAAGTATTTTTCAAGATTAGATGGAGGGGAGAGAGGGAAGAATATTTCTTGCACAAGATGCATTGATTTTAGTGTAGGTAATGATTTCTAATCCTATTTGATTGCTTGCACTAGATGCATTAATTTCAGTCTAAATGTTGATTTATAATTATATATGATTGCTTGCATAAATGCATTGATTTCAATGTAGATGTGGATTTCAATCCTATTTGATTGCTTGCACTAGATGCATTGATTCCAGTGTAGATGTTGATCTCTAATATCATTTGATTGCTTGCACTAGATTCATTGATTTCAATGTAGATATTGTTTTTTAATCCTATTTGATTGCTCACATTAGATGCATTAGATGTTGTTAATCTTAAGGATGTAGATTATTAAAAAGACATTTTTCAAGATATATTTAGTATTACCTAGAGGGACATTATTAAGAATAAATTACTTGTCAAAAGTTGTGATACCTAGACTTAACATGAAATAGATATGAAAAATCAATCCTCTTGTAAAGTGCAAATTAATCCTTAACAAGATCGTCTCCCTTCTTCATCACCAACTAATTACTATTACACAAGTACATATATTCAAAACTACATATATGAAAAATTACTAATAGATAATTGCATACCACAATGTATTCAAAAGGTTTATAAAAGGAAAATATATTTTTATAAACATTCAAAATAAATCAAAATATTCTTGCAAGATATGTGATAATTTTTTAGAGAAACAAATAATGTAAAGATTTTATAAATCTAACCGCTCATTAAAAAAAAAAATACATTATTTCTTGACTTTGCAAAATAGACTATAAATAATAAAAGATTCATCAAAATATTCTGGAAGGGAATAAATTATTTCAAACATTAGCAAGGAAAAAAATTATTGAGTAACCTTCACGTGGTAAATTATTAAAATTACTCTTTAATATATATTCAACAATACCTAGAGGAACACTATTAAGAATTAATTAGTTGTCAAAAGTTGTGATACCTAAAATTAAACGAAATAAATGTGCAACATCAATCCTCTTGCAAACTATTGACAATATTGTCTCCCTTCTTCATCACCAACTAATTACTAATAGACAATTACATACACATATAAAAATATAACACAAATGTAACATTCACAAGCATTACCATCCAAAGCCAAACACATAAACACACAAACCACTCAAAGCATCCAAACACAGGCGTATAAACCATCAAGGCAAGCAACATAGGCTAAATTAAAGAAGATCATGATATGGTCATACCAAGCAAAGAAAACATAATGTGAATTTTGAAGTTTATCTCAAACATATACATAATAATGATAATCTAAAAATGTGACATTGTTTCCCTCAACTGGAGCCAACTTAGATCCATCTAACACCATATTTATCATGTGCCGAGAGGGATCAAATCCCTCGAGGTGAAAAATTTTCCTCAAGTTCTACACTCCAATGATTATTACCAGCTTAGATCCATCTAATATCAAATCTATCATGTGCCGAGAAGGATCAAATTCCTCGAGGTGCAAACCTTTCCTCAAGTTCTACACTCCAAAAAGAAGGTTTGTACCTTGGGGGATTTGATCCCTCGTGATGAATGATAGATCCAATATTAGATGGATCTAAGCCGGTAATAATCATCGATCCATAGGCATTTATCACACATGATAGAATGCATAGTTATTATTCAATCGGTTTCCTAGAATGATGTGCACGAAAACCAACGTATGGAAACCAATATTTCTAGAATTATAGCTCCATTTATACACTGGGCAATATATGGCAACCTCTGGATTTTGTGCTTGCCTAAATCCAACAGTGGGCATATGCTTCCTGAGTGAATTAATGGAGCCATAGCTCCATAATTATTGATAATCTTGTGGTATCACAGTTCTTATGACCACATTGTTGTTCAAGGAGGTTCCAATAATTATGTTTTGAAAGATAAATTGTTTGTTAGAGGATGATTTGTCTAAACTATCAAAACCTTTCCTTGAAACTGTGAAAAGATGGATGAGATGTGTGAAAAATATAAAATTTGATGATTAAGTCTATTTTGAAATTCTAACCAAAGTGGTTGGTTCTCCCAAACGACCACTCAACTCAATTACACGTGTTCATTGGTGTAGGGTAAAATACCCGCACATACCCACAATATGCATAACAATGCATAATTGCATTTGTCCCAGGTAGTTGACTCTTCAAAGGAGTCAAAACTTCAAGTCATGAATGGTTAAAGCCCTTTTAGCCATAGTTCCTTGTTATCGGAACTCAATCACCCTGCCAGAACCTCCTATCGGGACTTTAAACCCCATAGAAACCTTTGGTTATGACTTTATTAAAGTTTTCCTTCTAAATCCTTCTATTAGGAATTAACAACCCTTTAGCTCCTTTACATAGCCCATAATTCACATATATATAACCATCCCCCTTCAACCATTGGTTACATATGCTTTAACGTATAAACCTTCTATCAGCCCATTTCATTTATACATCTTTTATAAAGGAAATACGCATAAACCATACCTTTCCGCCGTTTGTACGGTTTTTGCACAAATTTCGATGCTGCACCTTTATCGCAATCACTATCGGCTCCTTTCATAGGTCTTTAACACGCATATGCATCGTCAACCCTCTGACTCTGATCTCCACAACTATCGGAATCATTAACACCACGTTTCAATTAAATGACTTGGCCTCGCTATTTATGGAATACAAAGGAAAACCCATTGAAATCCTACTCTGAAGCATATAAGGTCGGACTTCAAATGTTTATAAGTCACATTAACAACTGTTTTCCATTTTTCCTACTACCTCTGTGCTCTTCGAACTCCACTTACCCTGATCGCCAACTAGCGCTTTTTCACTATTGGTGCATCGGCAGTTCCATTAATCGCCAGCCCTAACGCTTCTGATTGCGACTTAGCGACCGTCAATATGGTTCATGATTCGATGGTTGAGATTAACTCGTTCTATCACATTTTGCTAAACCTCCAGGCCAGATCCTTTCACTTCAAAGCACTGATCTTATGGACCTCATATGGATTAGACCACTCTCTATAATATTTCAAGTCTGGAACTCAATTCTGACTATGTTCTGCACCATTCCTTAGTGTAAACTCGGTTTTACACTTATGGGAGTTAAAATACATAATTCACTCTGCCGATGCGATATGATCTGAACCATTGATCTTAAGAGATCTAACGGTACCTGTGCCTTATTCTTAGTTCCTCCACTCGTTCCTTTTTCTCATAAATTACGCTGTTTTCTTCAATGTTTCTCCATGGTTTGGGTTCATCTTCAGGTTTCTTCAAAGAGTTCATTCTTCCATTTCCATTGCTCAGTTTCTCTGAGCTTAACTCTTAAGCATATCCTCGCTTCACCATTCATCCAGGGCTTCCTCTGTCTCTTCACTTGGTTTCAAAATCCATTGTGATTCCTCTGAATCACTCCATTCATCTGCATCCTTCAAAATTCTACCTGCCTACAGAGCCTATGAATTCACGGTAAATTCATACATGAAATACTTCCTCAGCGTACTGACACAACCAGGAAATAGACTCTGTATATATATATCTATATATACATATATATACATATATATATATATATATGTGTGTGTGTGTGTGTGTGTGTGTGTGTGTGTGTGTGTGTGTGTGTGTGTGTGTGTGTGTAAAAACAAAGATTACATTCGAGATTTCTCTATCTCGTACAGGCCTGTTTTGCTGTTATCAGTGGCCTCTCCATTTGACTCTGCCCGTAGGCTTACATATATCCAGCATTGGTTCTGTTGAACTAATTCTGGGTTAATTCCTAAACTGACTCCTAAATCCTCTGTACTGACTCCTAAATCTTCTGCCCACTTCTACTTCCATTAATTCCTAAAGTCTCTCTCTTGTCCCTCGAATCATGGACTGTTTTAAGAGTTCTGATTGACTTTGGACTCTTTTCATTTATTCCCACTCATGTTCTCATTTATTTGAGAGCACTTACAATTCCTCCCATTATCTAATTAAATCGATAAAAGGCCTAAATTACATTAACTTGAGACTTAAGAAAACTATTTCTTAAAAATACATGACCCCCCTATGTCTACTTAATTACAATGATTTTCCTTGGGCTGAATGCTCCTGTATCATACTCCCAAAGTAGAAAATATTCATGATCAGTGGCCACTCCATTTGACTCTACCCATAGGCTTACATATATTCAGCATTGGTTCTGTTGAACTAATTCTGGGTTAATTCCTAAACTAACTCCTAAATCCTCTGTACTGACTCCTAAATCTTCTGCCCACTTCTACTTCCATTAATTCCTAAGGTCTCTCTCTCGTCCCTTGAATCATGGACTATTTTAAGAGTTCTGATTGACTTTAGACTCTTGTCATTTATTCCCACTCATGTTCTCATTTATTTGAGAGCACTTACAATTCCTCACATTATCTAATTAAATCGCTAAAAGGCCTAAATTACATTAACTTGAGACTTATGAAAACTATTTCTTAAAAATACATGACCCCCCTATGTCTACTTAATTACAATGATTTTCCTTGGGCTAAATGCTCCTGCATCATACTCCCAAAGTAGAAAATATTCATGATCTCCTGATCATGTGTCTTCTGGTCTTTGTCTTCCTGGATCCCACACTTTGTTTTGTAACTGTCCACATGCTTTGTTTCCTTGTTGTTGCTGTACTTCTGTTGTCTTTTGCTCCATCTTCTTCTTCTTGTCAATAAGATTCAATCTCTGATTGATCTTGCTTCCTGCTGCTACCATTTTCGTCCATTTAGATTGCTTCATCATCAGCTCCCACATTTCTTCAATCTTTGTCTCCAGTACATCTTTGAACTGGTTCATGTTCTGCTTCGTATTTATGCCTCCTTTTTGTTTTAGGTTGTTGTTGTTGTCTTCTATGCTGGCTCTTGCTTTGCTTTCTTTGTTGATTTCTACTTTGCTTGCTCCAACCTTTGTCTTGGTTGCTTTGCTGACTTTTATGTTGACTCTTATGCTGACTTTTACTTTGGTTGTTATGCCGACTGCCTCCCTATCATCCTTACCCTCTTTCATGATTAAATCATGACTATTCAGTACTTTCTCCAGCAAATTAATTTCTCTATACCGTGGATTGATTTCTTCCATAGAATTCTCTCATTTCACCTTTATTTGGTTGTTCAGCTGTGCCAAATATCCTTCAGAATTTGCAACAAAACCTGCATTCATAAAACACTTGTTAGAATCAAAGACACAAGGCTGTTGTGCCTTATCTTCCTCTGGAAACAATTTAGTTTGCTGCACTGTTTCTTTCTCCTTAGTATGCTGATTTGAATTGTCAAAAGAATTCATGAGATTGTTCATTAGTCTCTCTTCCACATCATTTTATTCAATGATATATTCTTGCTCTTGTCCACTATAGTGAACTCCTTTTTCTACAATCATACTGTCATACTCTAAATTCTCCAACAAATATTCCAGCAATGCAATTTCTCTATGAAATTTTGCCAGTATTTCATCATCACTTATGTTTCCTACATTTACACACAAATTATTAGATTGGGAATCATAAGGTTCAACAGTTTCAAATGTTGCTCGACGTATTAGCTCTTGAAAATGAACTTCATCTCCTTCTTCCATAAGAACTTGTTCCTGTGTTGTCACATCTTCACACATCCATGCACTGTTAAGTTCCTTCTGCTGCAATAAATCACTTTTTCTCTCATTTAAGAGACTTTCTTCATCCTCCTTTACTTCAGAGTTTTTATCTTCTAAAAGATACTTCTCCATACTTCTAACAGCTTCAACAGATTGTTTATCCTCTGCAAAACACTCTTTTATTAGTGTTCTTTCTCCCTTTGCTAAATCCTTTGCATAGGTTTCCTCTTCCTTAACATCCCTCAATAGATGTCCTTATTCCTCAACAGCTTCCATGGCTACTTCTATTGTGCCTATCATCATAGTGAATTGATGATCCTTTACTATGTTTTTAGCTAACACAGTCTCTTCTTCAAGCTTTCCTTCAGTCTCTTGTTGTTTATCTTCTCCAAGAGCTATTGTTGTCTTACCATTTGTATTATCATTCTACTGCATTTGGTTTTCATCAATAACATTAATCAAAATCATTTGATTACCTTTCTTAGATAGTATTTCTTTATTCCTCATCAGAATAAGATCTTGATTCCTCATCTCCATGAAAACTTCTATAGACTCCTCCATAAACTTTTTCTTCTGTATGCAGTTAAACTTCTCCTCTTCTAAAAAGTTTTCTTTGTTAACTTTTACTTCTAAATCTTCATCTCCTCTGAAGATATCTTCAAAAGGCTGCTTTTCTCTTGCAATATCTGCCATCATACACAAACTATCAGTTTTAAAAACATAATACCTTGTGGTCTCACTTGGTGGTTCAGCCATCATATCTCCTTGCTGTTCTAAATCCTTCATATGATTCAAAAATTCTTTGATAGTCTCCTCTTCAATCTCTTCAAGCTCTTCACTTGGTTCCTTGATATTTTCCTCCAACTGCATATGAGACCTATCTATCTGATATTTTTCCAAAACAGAATTTAGATTCTGCTAGTCTTCTTCCTCCTTTATGACAATATCAGCCAATTGTCCTTCTTTACATGTTTCACCTACATACATACACAAATTGTCAGTTTTAAATCCATGTGACCCTTTGGCTTCACTTGAAGTTTTAGTCTTCAAGTCTTCATCTTCACTCTCTCCTAGAATTTCTCCTTGTTCTAGTTCACAAATGTACTCTTCCATTTCTAACTCAACTTCCTTGAGTTTTTCCACCAACCACTTCACTTTCATTTGCTGTAACCTTCTCTACATCTCATGCCACTCCACTGGTTTCTTCCTCAAGACCCAACCTAGTCTCTGGCTTTCCTCAAGCATTCTCCTTAATGCATGGAATTGTTCTTTTAACTCTGCAATCTCCTTGTCAATTTCCTCTTGACTTATCCTCTTGTCATTTGCCTTGGAATCCTCTTTCTTTATCTTTCTTCTGCTATGGCTTCTCTCTAAACCTCTGTTATGACTATCAGTAGTCATCTTCTTCTATTATTTTTTCATGAGCTCCTTTGCAACAAGCCTCTGCAATAGCTAGTCCTCCTCACTGTAATTTTTACCTCACTAAGCTCTCCTCACTCAGTCTTTTGGTAAGCAAGGGTGCTCTATCTGGAACCTCCCCTTAAGCAACAACTTTGCTCCTTCTAGGCTTCTGCAATCTCTCACTCTCTCTTGAGAACACTTCAGCTGTCCTCTCTGTCCAATTTCTTGTTGGATTCTTTAGGTTCACTGCCACTTCTCCTTTAGAGTATTCTCCTTATTCTATCTTCAAGAACTCATCTGGTTCTTCTCTCACAACTTCTCTTACTGTCACCTATGCATTAGTATAAAAGCACACATTCTCAATTTAAAATAGAACATAACATATTACCTCTCCTTCAAGACCTCAACATGATCTTGTTTCACCCATTCTTATGCACTTGAATGGATTGTCCTATATTTTGTCTCCAAGTCCTCTTTCCTTCAGAACTTGCATTAAGCAATCTTACTTTTTCTTTCCTTTAAGGAATTCTTTGTTCCTGCCTATTCCAAGCCTTTGCTGGAACTACTACACATCATCTCTGTGTGTCTTCTTCTATCAGATTAGAATCTAATCCTCCTCTTGCCTCCGTAAACATCTTTACACATTGTTCTGTCTAACCCCAACTGTTTCACTTGCAATTCTACTCTAACCTTAGTTCTGTTTTGATACAAATCTGTTATGATTACATATCTGCTCTAATACCACTAATGGTGTAGAGTAAAATACCCGCACATGCCCACAGTATGCATAACAATGCATAATTGCATCTGTCCCAGGTAGTTGACTCTTCAAAGGAGTCAAAACTTCAAGTCATGAATGGTTAAAGCCATTTTAGCCACAGTTGTTATCAAAAATCAATCACCCTGCCAGAACCTTCTATCGGGACTTTAAACCCCGTAGAAACCTTTGGTTATGACTTTATTAAAGTTTTCCTTCTAAATCCTTCTATTAAGAATTAACAACCCTTTAGATCCTTTACATAACCCATAATTCACATATATATAACCATCCCCATTCAACCATTGGCTACATATGTTTTAACGTATAAAACCTTCTATCAACCCATTTCCTTTATACACCTTTTACAAAGGAAATATGCATAAACCATACCTTTCCACCCTTTGTACGGTTTTTGCACAAATTTTGATGTTGCACCTTTATCGCAATCGCTATTAACTCCTTTCATGGGTATTTAACACGCATATGCCTCGTCAAACCTTCGACTCTGATCTCCGTGACTATCGGAATTGTTAACACCATGTTTCAATTAAATGACTTGAACTCACTATTTATGGAATACAAAGGAAAACCCATTGAAATCGCGCTCCGAACCATATAAGGTCGGACTTCAAATGTTTATAAGTCACATTAACAACTATTGTCGGGTCCGCCTACTACCTCCACGCTCTCCGAGCTCCACTTACCCCAATCATCAAATAGCGATTTTTCACTATCAGCGCATCGGCGGTTTCATTAATCGCTAGCCCTAATGCTTCCGATTGCGACTTAGCGATCAAATCACAACCGTCAATCTGGTTCATGATCCGATGGTTGAGATTAACTCGTGTGATCTCATTTTGCTAAACCTCCAGGCCAGATCCTTTCACTTCAAAGTGCTGATCTTACGGACCCGATATGGATTAGACTACTCTCTATAATATTTCAAGTCTGGAACTCAATTCTGACTATTTTTTGTGCCATTCCTTAGTGTAATCTAGGTTTTACACTTACGGGACTTAAACTACATAATTCACTTCACCGATGTGATATGATCTGACCCATTGATCTTAAGAGATCTAATGGTACCTATGCCTTGTTCTTCATTCCTCCTCCTTTTCCTTTTTCTTAGAAATTACGTTGTTTTCTTCAGCATTTCTCCATGGTTCGGGTTCATCTTCAGGTTTCTTCAAAGAGTTCATTCTTCCGTTTCCACTGCTCAATTTCTCTGAGCTTAACTCTTAAGCGTATCCTCGCTTAGTCATTCCTCCAGAGCTTCCTTTGTCTCTTCACTTTGATTCAAAATCCATTGTGATTCCTCTGAATCACTCCATTCCTCTGCGTCCTTCAGAATTCTTCCTGCCTATAGAGCCTACGAATTCACAGTAAATTCATACATGAAATACTTCCTCAGCATAATCACACGGCCATGAAATAAACTTTGTATATATATATATATATATATATATATATATGTAAAAACAAATATTACATTTGAGACTTCTTGATCTGCAAATGGGGCTAGTAGGCTTCTTGTCTAACTTACAAGAACCTCTCCCACTTCCAAAGCTTTAAAATTCCCAAGTGTTATTGATTAACCAATGCGGAATTAAGAAATTCTTGAAAATATAGGTGTATAATGATAATTTTTTTTAACTAATTATGTGTTGTAAATTAATGTGTTGAAACTGAGGTATCAATACATGTAATAGAAAATAAAACAACAATTTAATTAGGAGTTCACCCACAACTCTTGGGCTACATCTCTGTGAACTCTAGTCAACTCAACTAGGCTCTCTGGGATTATGGTATAGGTCCTTTTTACAAGCTTTTGGCTGAACTCCTAGTGTTTTACACAGAAACAGTGGGTTCAAAACCCATGTTATCCCCTGGCTCTTGAAGCTCTGGCTCTTGGCTCTCTGGCTCTTGGCTCTGGCTCTTAGCTCTTGGTTCTGTCTCTTGGCTCTGACTCTATTTCTTTGGCTCTTGGTTCTGGCTCTTGGCTTTGACTTTGGCTATTTGGCTGTGGCTCTAGCTCTCTGGCTCTTCGCTCTACCTTCTTTCTGCCCTCTATCAAGTTACAACCCTCTTGGCTTTTCACCTGGCTTCCAAGTGACTCCCTTGGCTACTTTCTTGCTTCTGCGCTGCCTCTTTGACTTCTATGATGCTTCTTTTGCCTTAGCTTCCTACTTTGGCTTCCCCTTCAGTAGCAAACCCTCAATAATCAACCTCAACAACCATCAATAACTCAGCAGCCCCTTGTCTTTGACATTCATGGCTTTTAAGCCAAATCGACGCTATCTGTTAGTTTTCCCTTTCAGGCTCTCTGTCTTCCCACTTTGGTCTGCTCAAATCCCTTCTTTGAGTGTTAGCAATCATTGCTAAATGCCCTCAGGGATGAATGCCACCTATGTTGTAACAGAAGAGTGCATCGGTGCTTAAAATTCCTTCAGAAACAGTCGTTCTCTGTTTACACAGAGAACGTTGTAAAAGATAGGAACATCTGTAGAGAACACTATTCACTGGATTTGAAATTTTTATAACTGCGCTTCATATCCTATCGGGTCTGCTTGAAATCGCTATCGCAAGTCGCTTTAGCTCTGTTCCAAGGTTTCCCTTAGTATTTTAAAAATACGTTAAAAACACTAAAATCCTGCAAATATGGCCTTATATCGGCTTTGAAATGTTTATGGAATATTGTTTTAAAGTGTTATCAGGTCCGGCCATCACCAATACTGATTTGCCGATCGAATCATCGACGATCGGCATATCACATCGCATATATATATATATATATATATATATATATATATATATATATATATATATATATATATATATATATATATATATATATATATATCTATATCTATATCTATATCTATATATATATATATATAGATATATAAGGCCCCGCTCCATTATGTTTGCTAATTGCGATCCGCCGATATCGGTGATTGCAGTATCTCATCTCCCGGTCCTGTTGCATGTTATGCCTCTGATATCCGCCAACTGCCACCGCCGATTTTGATTTCCGATCGGATCTGGACCGTTGATCGGCCAGATCTGACGGCTCCTATGCAAACACTGTTCAAACCTCCGATAAGCTCAATTTCATGGTTTTCTTCAAGTTTTTTGCCTCTTTCCCAAGGAACAAAGGGGAACTTATTTTTATGATAACTTCTTCATCTGAAGTCCCTTTTCGCCCATTCAAGTTGCGTTGTATTTAGAATGAGGAGATCTTTGCAATGAGATTATTTTTTAGAGTAGCCTGTGATTTTCATTTTCCTTTGATTTACAAAGGATTTGTGCCATTTGGCACCTTTTACCTCTTATATGAAGTGTTTTAGACTTAGAGGTTTATTTGGGATCCATTTTTGGATCACGCCTTCCCACTAAGAGAACTTTGGTCTCCAAAAGACTGATATACTAATTTGAATAGTAAATGAGAGTGACTCACCCTCTTCTTTCAGCCTCCCTACAGTTGCCTTTGCATAGTGCCTTTGAACCAAAGTTTCTGACCACTTCCCAGCTTGGATGGGCTAGTCTTCTTGGGAAGAACTGTCTTCCTCCTTGCCTTCCCGCAAAACTTCTGCTGAAATGGTCATAGAAGGTAGTTTGAGCTTCTCTGCCTTGATCATTGATCCAAGGTGGCTCAAAAAAATGTGAAGTACATATGCTCCACAAAACTTTCATTTGTACTTGTTGGACAACTGTCAACAACAACTGTTAACAACAACAGAAACACAGACAACAACTAGATGGCCTAAACTCTTGCTTCAACAAAAGAAACAGATTTCACATCTTGTGAACACCTCCATGTCTTACATCTGCATACAAATGATGGACTAGATAACAAGCCCATAAAACATGTCTTTAAAACAAATGACCCTTCAAGTCAAGCATGTAGAAAAAGACCATTAGGACTCTTTTTCCAAAGATGAAACACTTTATCATTATCTCCATTTGGAGATCAAGTTAACTTCTCCCAAGTCAACATGGCATCACATGCATGTTAAAGCAATCAACCCTACAGGTTAATTACACATACATGTTCAAAAACAAGGAAATCATCAACATCCCTGTGTTCATGCATCTCATGCTCATGCATGCATTTTATCCTTCAACTTTCACTTAAGCACACTATACTTTCGAAGTTGAAATGAAATATAATGTAGATGCATCAATAGACATGCAATCTCAATCAGATAAGAACTCTAAACGTTCCTTACCAATCCCTTCCAAAGGTACTACCTTTGTCTGCACATCTGCATCAATATGTGAATATTTTCGAGACACATCACTTATGGAAACTTCCTTTCCATTTCTGCCATCTTCTCTTTCCACCTTCTTCAGCTTTTGTGGAAGCATTGCCAAATTCAAAGTCCAACATTTTTCAGCAAGATGTCCTTGCTTATGGCAGTAAGTGCACTGCATGTGCATCCTTTTGACAGCATGATTTTCCTTGTCCAATGGACCTTTGGCTTCTTGCTTCTTTTCCTTCTTCTACTTCCTGTATGTGGCCATTCTCTTCCAATATCTAGAAATATTATGGTTATCCAAACCACAAAAGGAACAAGCAATTCTTTTCCCATACATATGTGGAAATTTATCATGCTTTGCACAATCAAAAGGAAAATGTTTAGAACCAAATTTATACTTGCCTCTTTTACCTTTATTGCCTTCATGGGGAGGTGAAGCAAATGAAGAAGTGGCTCCCTTTGGAACACCATCAATCTCTTCAAGGATGTTAGAGTCTCCCAAACTCTCTGGTTCAAGTGTGTGCCTCTGAACACCTGCATCCTGCAATTGATGTTTCAAGCTATTGCATTCCTCTTGAATACAATCTTCACACTCTGTAATGAAACCCCTCCTTGGAGCTGTTTGGATGGCCTTCATGGTAGCTTTGGAATTTTCTCCATAAGCTTGTCCATAGCCAATACCCAAATACTTAGGCCTTTCCTCAATCATTATTGTCTCAACAATACCTTGTGCATGTCTACCCAAGCCTTTTCCTTCATAGCCCATCTTGGACATTTGCTTGGAACCTATGCCTCTAGTATGTTTTTCAAAAGAACCAATATAAGCATTCTTAGAAGAATTTGAAGACAAACTAGAATGGTTTACCTCTTCTTCAAGCTGATACTTGACTAAGGCTTCTTGGGAAACAAAGGGCTATGTCTCCAACTCATGCATCCTTTTCAGGTTCATATTTGCAATATGAAGTTGCCTTTCCATTTCCTACAATTTGTCAGAAAGCAACTGCTTCTCTTCCTCCACAGAATTCAACTGCTCTATAAGTCTGCTGCTCTTCCTTCCATCCTCATACATTTCTCTCACCATATCCATCATGGTGGAAAATTCTTGCTTCATGTCTTCATCAAAGAATCTTGTGAAGAAGGCAAAATTTGAGGACCCACTTGTAGAAGTTGTCATTATGTCAATGAACAAAAAAAAGTTCAACAAGATAAATAAAGAGCTTACTTAGCAACCTTTTGCAACAAACATCTTGTGCTTTAAGGACTACCATGAGGTCCTTGGGATAGAAGAATGCCTTCAGCCCTTCTTCCTTCTTTTCCTTCCTGGACTGAGCTATCAGTAGCTCACCCTTTACCTCTACAAACTCAAACAAAAGTCAGTCTGCAAAGCAAGCATACAATCAGCCTCTTGTTGTTCAAACACCTTTCAGACAAGCAGTCTTTACTTTGTCAATCGAGCATTCTGATTCACCTTCTTTGAAGGTGAGGTCAATCAAACTCAAGCTCCAATACCACCTGATCTGAAAATGGGGCTAGTAGGCTTCTTGTCTATTATAGACATTTTTGTGCCTCGCAGCATGGAGCATGAAATGTCAATAATTACAGGGATCCTCAGTCCCTAAACATGTTGTTCTTACCCCTAGAAGAACAAGGTCAGCAAACCACAGCACTTCCCATCAGTTCTCCACCTGAAAACACTCAAAAACAGGCTATTTTTGGATCATGTCAGCTGCTCCACTGAGCATCTGCGCTGGAATGCAACTGCTCCTCCTTGTACCTGCGCTGAAAGTCAAATCTAATGAAGGCTACCTGCGTTGGGCGAGATTGGCCAAGTGGCACAGTCATTCTGCAAGGTGTCAACTGCCCAGGAAGCTTCCAAACTAACACTTGGTTCAAGGGATTCGCCCTGTGATGAGTAAGAGGTACTTGATCTCCATGTGTAAGCAAGGATCTCCAAGTGGACTCAAGAACTGAAGTTTAACTAAAGTGGGAGAGGACACTAGTCAGCTTTATGCCAGCCTCAAGCTGACTCATCCTTTCTCCAAATCTCCTATATATAGAGCTCTCTCATGAGGTCTAGGGAGGCTGGAATTTTGTGCAAAGCAAGGAAGCGCTGTTGGTTTACAGTTAGAGCTATTGGGTGATTGCTTTTATAGAGGTGAAGAGGAGATTTCTTGCTGCTGGGGAGGTGCTGCTGGATTGGAGCCATTGATGGTTGTAACCTTCTCAGAACCCTTTTACTTCTATCAATAAAGCTTTGAATGTTCTCCTATATACTTGTATTGCATTGATGTATTGTATTTACTTGTATATCTGATTCACTCTAATCCATGCATCAGTTATGAGTACATGTTTCTTGTAGTTTCCCTCTCTTGTTTGTGCAGGATCTGTGTGTAGCTGGGCCGGCAAAGAGAGCAAGGAGCTGGGAACAAGAGACAAAGAGAGAGGACAGGATCGACAAAAGCGAAAGACACCGGTTGGTTAATCTTTTCTTCCTTCTCTGTACTTTCATAAAGGAAAATATCAAAGCTTTACTTTCAGTTGTTGCTAAGGACTGTCACCCTTAGAGTAGGGATAGGGTCATCCAAGTCGGATACTTTTCCCCACAACAAACTGGCGACTCCGCTGGGGAGCCTAGTATCTTGTTGGTGTTTGTAGTATCTTTGCTATTCATTTCCTGAAGAAAAGAGTACCAAATCGAAAAGCTTTTGACTATATCAAAAGCGAAGTAGAGGGGCTGCTACTCTTGCTCATTTTCTGAGCAGATTCATGATTTGAAGAGCTGATCTACAAAAGACTCTTGTACTCTTTGTGATAGCTTTTCATCCTCTTGATCATCCCTTAGCCTGTACTTGACCTATAGCTTTTTATTTCAGCAAAAACAGTGCATTTTTGAGCTTTTTATGACCCGGAAATCCTTGTAAACGCAACTCTCGTGTCTCAGTGCAGGCTGTCCACAGGCAGTCTGCATTTCAGCGCAGGTACTCCCTTCGGGAACTGCGCTGAGAGTCAATTTGACAGACTAGAGCCTGCGCTGACCCAGTTAGGCTATGTCTTCCTGAGGTTTCCCACTGTGTCTTAGCCCTGTTTTCACTGATTTTTGCTGCTGATTGCTGGTCATTGTACTTGCTGTAAACCAACTTTCCTTGACATTATTCCGCCTCAGTTGTGTGATGAAACTGTGAGTGTTCTTTCAGTATTTCTTGCTTCAGTTACAGTTTCCCATTATGAAAAACGAACCAGTATAGCGGTGACCTCTTAGATCCTGAACTGTAAAAGTGTCTTTGTGATCTTAAGAGCTAATTTTATTACTGTTCATGGCTATTTGAGTTTGTTTGTTTTTTCATTTTATGGTTTGAATCTATACATTTCCAGTGTCTAAACAAGTCGATCTTAAGGTGTCTTTTGATTTTGGACAAGCTTGCTTATTTTTCGCTTGAAATTAGATTCAAAAGTCATACAACAGTTTTCCTTTCTGTCTTACATCAACATTAAGGATAACGAAAAGAAATACATGCATTGTGCATATTTGCATTTGACTGTGCCAATTTACATAACAACGCTTTGTAACATAACGCAAACATCTAGAGGTCTAGGTAGAGACGTGTTCCGGCGTTGTTAAACGTAGTGACTGTCGATCTCTACGAAGGTGGGTGATTCCTCCTGAGAGTCGGTGGCACTAATACGGACTTGTGCTCCCGCGTACCGTCGCGTATATTGGGAGACCCCTATAGGCATTTATCCTTTATCCTTAGGAAGCCGTGTCGGCCGCCCTACTGATCGCGATGCAGTGAACACAACATTCACGAAGATCGACCACCCGTACCGTAAAACGTATTCTGTGGTTTCGCGAAAGGTTTGGCACACCCTCTGCCTAGATCTCCAGAGCAGTTTCTTTTGGCCTTTTTCAAACTCTATAACTGAAAAAGTCCAACCGAGCATTTGTCACTTCGGGCTCGTTAATACATCGAAGTCGACTAGAGTCATCTTTAGCTTTTTCTCGACTCTTAAAACATGAAAAAGCAAGTTTGTGTCTAAAAGCGTCGTTAATAAAATTTATTTTAAGCGGAACATAATCACCTGTTATTCCCACGTTGATCTTTCAGTTGAAAAGTATGGAGCCCACCAACCAAGGAAGTAACCTTGGCGGAAGTCCAAATCCCTTCTCCTCTTGGGGAGATGTTGGTGCGCCTCATATGGCAACATTGTCACTTCTAGGATTGACAATCGGCCTACCTGTATGGCTCTTTTCAACTAATGTAGTCCAGATCGCCACTAATCCTGAGCAGTCGAATCAACAGTCAGAACAATCTAGAACTACCCACCAGCCTTCCACTTCTTACGATACTTCCTCTGATCCTTCATCTTCGCAAGGTAGAGCTGGCAAGAGTCAGCCTCCCAAGGAGAAGAAGGAAAAGAAGAAGAGAGAAAAGAAGCAGAAGGAGCCTCTGGCGAAGGCGACTGGGGGCAAGCAGAAGAAAGCTGACAAAAACCCACACACTGCACCGACCGGGCCTAAATCGCCATGTGTCATTTGCAAAGGGATCCACTTCCATCGTGATTGTCCTTGTATTCCCCGGATACTAAGGGACTGGTCCCCAAGGTTGCACAATCCGGTAGCATCAACCTCTGGTTGTCATGTTGATTGCAGTCCGTCAACTAATGAGAGTGAAGGACGAAGAAGGGGACCAAGATCACCCTGTCTATTGTGTGAAGGCAATCATGCCATCCACAAATGTCCATTCTTAGATGAGGCAAAGAGAGTTTTGGAAGATCGCCCGGTTTCACCGTTGCGACTTCCTCCTGGATACCAAAAACTCGCGCCTAATCCCCCGATAGTTGAAAATCCAGTTGACCCGGTCAAGTGGTCAGCTGAAGTGTCGGTCATTGAGAATGAACCTACTGAATCCAGACCAGACGAAAGTCTAAAGGTCGAAACGGCAGTTGACCCGGTTCTTCCTTCAGAAGTTTCATCGTCCAATGACTCCGTCATTGAAGACCCGTCTTCAAATGACACCGTCGCCGAAGAGTCAGCTTCATGCGACACCCTCACTGAAGAGAATAAGGATGACACCATCCAGGTTCTTTTCATCATCACCGACTCTGATGAGCGTCAGGGCAATGCGCCCATTCCTTTATCGCAGGAAGGAACATCATCAGGGTCATACCCGGCCGTATATTCGGTCCCACCACCAAGCAACCTGGTTGTATCCTTTGATTGGAATCAACTAGGCAGACCCCGGTTACCAGCCAGTATACCATTCAGAATCATTGTCCAGATCTATAGAATGATTATGGCTGGTACTATCATTGATGAAGGGGCGTCTGTGAGTATCCTTTCCTCTATTGCTTGGAAAGCACTGGGTTCCCCAGCGCTTTTACCTGAGTTAAGAAATCTCTCAGGTTTTGATAAAGGAACCAGTCGACCATTAGGGATCCTCCCCAATGTACCTGTTACATTGAAAGGGAAGACCGTCAATTTAAACGTGATAGTCGTCCAGGGACCCTTGGATTATAACCTACTCCTTGGACGTGACTATATTTATTGCATGGGAGCGATAGTCTCCTCACTCTTTAGAGTAATGTGTTTTCCACATGAAGGAAGGATGGTCAAGCTCGTAGACCAACTTTCATTTCCGGGATCTCGCATCGCAAATAGTCAAATACCAATCCTAAATGGTCTGTTCACTCAAGATTCGCCTCCACCCCCAGTCCTCCTTCCCGATGAGTGCGAGTGATTCGGAAAGAAAGACTGGAACCCAGGGGGCATGCACCCTGGTCTGCTTCGGGCAGAAGAAACCCTGGGTATAAGGAAGAATTTCCGCAGAAGAATGGACTAGTCCGTACCCCGTCCGGCGGTGGAAGAGGGGTTGTTCTAGAATAATATTCTTTTGTCAAAGTTATGCGAGTGAGATAATCAGCTTCTCGCTCCCCTTGTCTAGATAATCAGGATACCAAGGAAGGGGACCATTTGCGGTAGCAAGTAGTAACCATCTTTGAAGACAAGCCTCACCCATTAAAACATATGTTTTGAAGGATAAGTAGGGGCAGCCTCCAAAGAAAGAGATTCTATTGCTGCAACAGGTGGTCGCCATCTTTAGTAACCTGATGATAGACATCGCCGAAGAAAGAGATTGATTTGCGGCAGCAAATAGAACCCTCTTCGGATAATAAGAAAGAGGCAAGCCTCCCTCAATAATACCATTGTTTTGTCTTTGAGTAGTGTTCTTCTCTTGTCACAAATAGCTGTTCGTTAAAAGTCGGGCCGACGGGAAGCCTGAGTACCGCGTAAGACCCCTTAAAATAACGAGAAGACTAGTATCGTTAACATTAGATTGGCAAGATGACAGGTAGCTGTGAACACCCAAAGAAAAGCAGAGGTAGGGGAGAGGAGGGGCAGCCTCGAAATTCTATCCTATACCTGGGGGCATGCAAACTTTTGGAATGTGAGCGAGGGACGACTATTTATTTTTTTAAATTTTTAGGTCCTCCCTTTAAACCTGTAGGTCTAACCCTTTAAACTCATAGGATTAGCCGATTCCGACCTTGCATGAAGAAAGTCTGTGGGGCAAAGGTAAAAACTTGCCAAAATTGGAGCATAGCTTCGTGAGATAAAGCTCCTTAAAAAATAGCTATCTCACAGGAGGCGTTCTTATTCTATGACTGGTATATCGAGCAGTTTTAGCACATAGTTCATGCTCGTTAAAAAATAAACGCAAGATCCGAGCAGTTTTAGCGCATAGTTCATGCTCGTTAAAAAATAAACATAAGTTTATGAGCAGGCTTTCCCTTAGAGTTCAAGCTCATTCAGAAAAAATGAACCGGTAAATACCCTTCTGAGATTGTAAATTCATCAGCCATAAAAGCCTTGGTCATGTTTGTGCACCGTCACCTCCACCGTCATTTGGCCGATCATTCACTTCCATTTGTGTGTTTACCCTTTTTGAGGAACATCTGCGAAGAGTGATTTCACTTAGCCATCCTTGTGACACTGCCGTGATTGGAATATTCCAACTTGTACCTGGAATCAGTTGCTATCCCTGTTTATCACTCGTTCCTCAAAAGACGAGTCTTCTTTGAGCTCTTTTCACTGACTCGTAAAATATGAAAAGTTTGCCGAGTTTTGGCCTTCCAGCTCGTTAAAGCGACCGGAAGAGCTATCCCTCCTCTAGATTTTAATCTTTTTGGACCTGAGGGATTATTGCACAAAAAGATCGAGCGCTTGTTTTGTTCGGCTCGTTAAAAGTACCGAACACCCATCCCTTCTGTATTGTTTTATACTTTTTCGGACTTGAGGGATTAGATGACGAAAAAGGAATTTTGGAGTTGACTTTATGTACCTTTTCAGACTCTCTAAAAATGAAAAGGACCGAGTTTTCCTTGTCTTTAGACTCGTTAAAATGATTAAATAGCGACAAACTTGTCTTTAGACGAGAACGAGTTTCCCTATCGCTAAGCTCGTTAAATCATAGCGATGGGCTTGCCCGAAGGGCAGGTTATAGAACAAGCATATGTTATCCTCCTCAAGCTTGACAAAAATAAAGAGGTACTGGTCAGAAATGACTGGGGAAAAATTGGGAGAACATCAAAGTTTAATGGTAGCAAGTCGCTCTTGAACATGACACTTTTCCTCCGTACCACATCGGGTTGGGTTGTTTCATTCACCGGTCTCATCACCATGGTCTTCGCCAAACCATCCACATTTTGGGGTAATGCTACCGATCCATCGCATCAATGTCGTTATATGTTCAAGAGAGGTCATTCTGAAAATGTCAACCGTGCTCCATCCACTGCCATACATTATCCTTCATCCATTCATGATCGCCACCCTGAATCATATGTCACAGTTTGTTTTCACCTCCACTAAAATCATTAGCTCCATTCCGTGTCATTGATGTGGGATTCATTAAGGCCCTCCTTTGACGGATCGCTTCTTGTCGACTTCAGCTCATTATCCAAGAAGTTGATCTAGGAACAACCCCATCAGTACTTTGAAGGTTGCATGCCTCAATGGCAAGTTTCTCACTTCCGGCGACAGGTATACATCAATGACCTTCGACCAGAAGATTTTGCGTGGCGTTCGACGCCAAGTCCTTTATTCACGCCACGTGAATTGTACTGCAGTACCTTGAGGGTCATTATCATTATCGGTGATTCCTCTCGCACTTGTTAACGGTTTTCATCATTGACCGGTAATCAAGCGATGTCTTTCCATGTTCGACTTCAGCGAAATTCTCACATGGATCGACTTGTACTTAGAGTGAAGATCGAACGAGTTTGAAGACCCCGGATCTAGTTTCATCCATCTGGGCTGCGATACATATTCAGGAAATATAAAAGCATTTGTCATGTACATCATTGCAGCAGATGATCATCCTACTCAAAGGATGATAATTTCAGCAGAGAATTATCAGTCTACCATCAGACGATCGTCTGTTCTATGTACCAAAATGTATTTATAAAGCTGAGCATGGGAATGCCCGCCTCAGCTAGATCATGAAAACAAAATGAAAAATAATGTATTGTATTGTATTGTATTACAGGGCGCCTCCTCAGCACTGGAATGAACTTCGGACCCTCTAGATAAAGCATTTCACCCGATAAACGGCCTCATACTTTAGGGGGCAACTGTTATAGACATTTTTGTGCCTCGCAGCATGGAGCATGAAATGTCAATAATTACAGGGATCCTCAGTCCCTAAACATGTTGTTCTTACCCCTAGAAGAACAAGGTCAGCAAACCACAGCACTTCCCATCAGTTCTCCACCTGAAAACACTCAAAAACAGGCTATTTTTGGATCATGTCAGCTGCTCCACTGAGCATCTGCGCTGGAATGCAACTGCTCCTCCTTGTACCTGCGCTGAAAGTCAAATCTAATGAAGGCTACCTGCGCTGGGTGAGATTGGCCAAGTGGCACAGTCATTCTGCAAGGTGTCAACTGCCCAGGAAGCTTCCAAACTGACACTTGGTTCAAGGGATTCGCCCTGTGATGAGTAAGAGGTACTTGATCTCCATGTGTAAGCAAGGATCTCCAAGTGGACTCAAGAACTGAAGTTTAACTAAAGTGGGAGAGGACACTAGTCAGCTTTATGCCAGCCTCAAGCTGACTCATCCTTTCTCCAAATCTCCTATATATAGAGCTCTCTCATGAGGTCTAGGGAGGCTGGAATTTTGTGCAAAGCAAGGAAGTGTTGTTGGTTTACAGTTAGAGCTATTGGGTGATTGCTTTTATAGAGGTGAAGAGGAGATTTCTTGCTGCTGGGGAGGTGCTGCTGGATTGGAGCCATTGATGGTTGTAACCTTCTCAGAACCCTTTTACTTCTATCAATAAAGCTTTGAATGTTCTCCTATATACTTGTATTGCATTGATGTATTGTATTTACTTGTATATCTGATTCACTCTAATCCATGCATCAGTTATGAGTACATGTTTCTTGTAGTTTCCCTCTCTTGTTTGTGTAGGATCTGTGTGTAGCTGGGCCGGCAAAGAGAGCAAGGAGCTGGGAACAAGAGACAAAGAGAGAGGACAGGATCGACAAAAGCGAAAGACACCGGTTGGTTAATCTTTTCTTCCTTCTCTGTACTTTCATAAAGGAAAATATCAAAGCTTTACTTTCAGTTGTTGCTAAGGACTGTCACCCTTAGAGTAGGGATAGGGTCATCCGAGTCAGATACTTTTCCCCACAACATTGTCTAACTTACAAGATCCTCTCCCACTTCCAAACTTTTAAACATTCCCAAGTCTTATTGATTAACCAATGCAGAATTAAGAAATGCTTGAAAATATAGGTGGATTCTAATAATTGTTTTTCACTGATTATGTGCTATAAATTAATGTGCTGAAATTGATGTATAAATACATGTAACAGAAAATAAAACAGCAATAAGAAATCACACAAAAACAACCATTTAATTAGGAGTTCACCCACAACTCTTGGGCTACATCTCCATGAGCTCTGGTCAACTCAACTAGGCCCTCTGGGATTATGGTATAGGTCCTTTTTACAAGCTCTTGGATCAACTCCTATTGTTTTACACAGAAACAATGGGTTTAGACCCCATGTTATCCCCTAGCTCTTGAAGCTCTAGCTCCTGGCTCTCTGGCTCTTGGCTCTAGCTCTTGGCTCTTGGTTCTAGCTCTTGGCTATGACTCTGGCTCTTTGGCTCTAGCTCTGGCTCTCTGGCTCTTTGCTCTGGCTTCTTTCTACCCTCTATCAAGTTACAACCCTCTTGGCTTTTCACTTGGCTTCCAAGTGACTCCCTTGGCTGCTTTCTTGTTTCTGTGCTGCCTCTTTTGCCTTAGCTTCCTGCTTTGGCTTCCCCTTCAGCAGCAAACCCTCAATAATCAACCTCAGCAACCATCAACAACTCAGCAACCCTCTGCCTTTGACATTCATGGCTTTTAAGCCAAATTGGTGATGTCTGTTTGTTTTCCCTTTCGGGCTCTCTGTCTTCCCACTTTGGTCTGCTCAAATCCCTTCTCTGAGCATTAGCAATCATTGCTAAATTACCTTAGGGATGAATGCCACCTATGCTATAATGGAAGAGTGCATTGGCACTTAAAATTCCTTCAGAAACAGTCATTCTCTGTTTACACAAAGAACGCTGTAAAACACGGGAAAATCCGCAGAGAACACTATTCACCGGATTTGAAATTTTGATAATTGCACTTCATATCCTATCGAGTCCACCTGAAATCTCTATCGCAAGTCGCTTCGGCCATGTTCCAAGGTTTCCCTTCATATTTTAAAAATACATTAAAAACAGTGAAATCGCGCAAATATGGCCTTATATCGGATTTTAAATGTTTATGGAATATCATTTTAAGGTTTTATTGCGTCCGGCCATCGCCGATACCGATTCGCCGATCTGATCATCAGCAATCGGCATATCGCATCGCATATATATATATATATATATATATATATATATATATATATATATATATATATATATATATATATATATATCTATATATCTATATATATATATATATATATATATATATATATATATATATATATATATAGAGACACACACACACACACACACACACACACACACACACACACATATAAGGCCCCGCTCCATTGTGTTTGCCAATTATGATCCGCCGATATCGTCGATCGCGGTATCACATCAGCCTTGTCCCGTCGCATGCTATGCCTCCGATATCTGCCGACTGCCACCGCTGATTTTGATTGCCGATCGGATTTGGACCGTTGATCGGCCTGATCTGACAATTCCTGTGCAAACACTGTTTAAGCATCCAATAAGCTCGATTTCATGGTTTTCTTCATGTTTTTTGCCTCTTTCCCAAGGAACAAAGGGGAACTTCATTTTATGATAACTTCTTCATCTGAAGTCTGTTTTCACCCATTCAAGTTGCGTTGGATTCAGAATGAGGAGATCTCTGCAATGAGGCTATTTCTAAGAACAGCCTGCAATTTTCATTTTCCTATGATTTACAAAGGCTTTGTGCCATTTGGCACCTTTTACCTCTTATATGAAGTCTTTTAGACTTAGAGGTTTATCCAGGATCAATTTTTGGATCACTTCTCTATCTCACACATGCCTGTTTTTCTACTATCAATGGCCTCTCCATTTGACACTGCCCGTAGGCTTACATATATCCAGCATTGTTTCTGTTGAACTAATTCTTGGTTAATTCCTAAATTGACTCCTAAATCCTCTGCACTGACTCCTAAATATTTTGCCCACTTCTACTTCCATTAATTCCTAAAGTCTCTCTCTCATCCCTCGAATCATGAACTGTTTTAAGATTTCTGATTGACTTTGGACTCTTGTCATTTATTCCCACTCATGTTCTTATTTATTTGAGAGTACTTACAATTCTTCCCATTATCTAATTAAATAACTAAAAGGCCTAAATTACATTAACTTGAGACTTAATAAAACTATTTCTTAAAAATACATGACCCCCTATGTCTACTTAATTACAATGATTTTCCTTGGGTTGAATGCTCCTGCATCATTCATAATAGACAAAAACCATATTGCTAGAGCCAAACTGACAATCCATCTGATTCAGCACATAGGCACATCATGTTGGAGATAATATTGAGAGGGGGGGTGAATCAGTATTATCAATTCAAATATTCCCTTTTTCAAATTCAGATGATATACGCTACTTCAACTAATTAAACCCGCGTATATACGTAACTATGTCGAAATAAAACCGCGTATACAATGCCAACTTATAATTTACTTTATCTGTCAGATGTTGATTGTTAATCTGTGTATCAGAATCAATTAACCAGTAACCAGGAACAATAAAAACAGAGTAGAAGACAATCACACACAAGAACACAAGATATAAGGTGGAAACCCAATGTGGGTGAAAACCACCCGCTGCAATTCGTCTCTATCTTCTCTTTAATTAGAAACTTCTTTTTACAATTGTACTGGTGCAGTCCTTTACCAGTACGTAGGCTGCAACCTGCAGAGAGCTACAACCCTCTCTCGTTTTCTAGCTTCTCCTAGAAGGGAGCTACAAACCCCTTAGCTCTTGCACTAGCCAAGATACTAGTACGTAGGTGTTGGCCTACAGAAGGCTACAACCTTCTCTTTCTTTCAGGGACCACGTTTCATAAATTTTAAGACTGGATCCGCAAATAACATCAATCAAACATCAAGAATTTCTACATCAACCAATCACCTTTTCACCAATCAAAACTAAATCAACATAAACACTTCTCTGACGACTGTACCTAGATCACAGTAATAGTACCACACACCAAATCTGAACCCAGAACACTACAGCAATAAATAGAAGCAGCAAGATCACAACTCAAAATATATACGCTACTTTAATAGCCTGAAACCTGCGTGCATACGCTTCTGCGTATGGAACAACCTGCGTATACGCCGTTTTCCTTCCATGAACCAGCACATATACGTGCCTTCGCTTCTCTGAACCTGCGTACAAATCTATAAAGGATAATTCGCTCTTTCAGATATAAATAACCCAGATTGTCAGTTTTATAGATCAAGCAAGCGCCACAAATAACAGATCAAAATCATACAAAGATACTATCATTCAAGCTTAAAGATTATGATCCATCAATAGAACTTATCCTTCTCTTTGCGCTAAGGTTCCTCCTTCATCCAGATCTGCACCATAACCCAATTTCCAGTATTCTAGATCTAGCACTTTATCAGATATTCAATAATAATTCAGATGATTCCTTGCCACATGATCTCCTTCCTCTTTTATAGTTTTAGGCCTTCCACAATACCATGGTCCAAAACCATAATAAACCAATACCACGGACCCAATACTTGGGATCAACACGTCTGACGAGGTACCATGGTCCAAAACCATAGGTTCAAATACCAAGGACTAACTACCACGGACCAAAGGTAAGTTCTCCAACATATATGCGCTTTTCCTTGCATGAAAGTGCGTGTATACGCATACGCGCCTTTGAAACGTATAACCCGCGTGTATACGCACCTTCGTCTAGATGAACCTGCATATATGACTTTTCCTTCATTCTGAAAGCCTGAACTGAGATCTGTTACCAAAGAGAGTTGCCATCAAGGACAACACCTGTGCCATAGCTCCAATCCTGTGCCATAATGCCAACAATCTCCCCCTTTGGACTTGATGGCAACCCAAAATCCTCAAAGTCATTCTCCCCCTTTGACATCAAGGGCAAAGGGTTGTGCTCCCCCTGAGTACATGCTGAAAAATCTGCCCTGCTGTGCTGACCATGCTCCCCCTGACTGTAGGCAAGATCTGCAAAAGATGTTCTTCAAGAGGAACCAAGACATATACATCATGAAAGACCTTCCTATCACCAAAAGACTCAATACATACATCCATCACCCAATCAAGTGGGGATACATCAGAAATTTACATATGACAACCAAGTTCATTACATGTTCATCCCAGGCATAGTGGGGAAACCAAAATAGGCCTTTACATGACCTTGACACCATAAACGAGATACCACAAAAGAGATACATGACATAGAGACGAAATATCTAGAACAAGACTTATGAAAGCCATTGATAGCAGCAGCATCAATCAATCACCATTCAGATCAGCAACCAAGATTTCCTTCTGTTCTCCCTCTGCCTTTGTTCCACCTGAAACCAACAACAGCTGTGATCTAGAACCAAAAGCTTCTAAGATAATGCCAATAATGCATTATTAGAAGATTATCTGCTCCCCCTGAACCTGTGCTGGATTGGTCTCTGTCAGACCCATATCAGAATATCTTCAACCAGAGCCTGTCCCTACTGATATCCATCAAACCTCCATATACGCGACTGTCTCTACACAAACCGGCGTATGTACGTGGATCCTCCTCAGGCAACTCGCGTACACCCATTTTTCTCTGAAATATACAAGTTTTAATAGCAAGATGATGCATCAACTACTCCCAGCTTCTGTCTGAGGTATTCAAATGTCTCCCTGGGCAGTGGTTTGGTGAGAATATCAGCAACTTGTTCCTTAGAAGGAACATACTCCAATTTGACCTTTTGTTCCAACACTTGTTCCCGGAGAAAGTGATACTTGATCGGTATGTGCTTGGTCTTTGAATGCATGACTAGGTTCTTTGAAATGCTGATTGCACTTATATTATCACATAAGATGGAGATAGGTGGTGTACAAGTGATTTGAAAGTACTGCAAGGTTTGCATCATCCAAAGAAGTTGAGTGCAACAAGATGCAATCGAACTCTGTTTCTTGCTGAACCAAGATACTAATCTAGAACCCATAAAGAATGCACCACCACTTGTGCTCTTCCTGTCATCCACGCTTCCACCCCAATCTGCATCTGTATAAGCATGAAGAGTGAGATCTGTATCTCTAGGATACCATAAGCCATAATTTTGAGTTCCTTGAAGATACTTGAAAATTATCTTCACTGCCTGAAGATGAGTTTCCTTTGGATTTGCCTGAAATCTTCCAACTATTCCCACTGCATGCATGATGTCTGGTCGGGTACCTGTCAAATAAAGTAGACTACCAATCATAGATCTATAGGTTGGTTGATGTACTGTTGCTGATTCATCATTTGCACTGAGACTGCATCCTGTAACCATAGGGGTACATACTGGTTTCAAATCTTCCATGCCATACTTCTTCAGAATCTGCTTGAGGTACTTGGTTTGAGACAAGAAGATACCGCCTTCATTTTGTTGGATTTGCAATCCAAGAAAGTATGTCAGTTCTCCAAGCAAGGAAATTTCTAATTCTTTCTGCATCACCAAGGCAAAGCTTTGACTCATAGCTTCTTCATTGCTTCCAAAGATAATATCATCTACATACACAACAAGTATTAGCAATTTGTCATTTTCAATTTTTATATAGAGATTGCTATTTGCTGATCCTTTTGAAAACCTTGTTGATGAAGATACTTGTCCAAATGGTAGTACCAAGCCCTTGGAGCCTGTTTAAGACCATAGAGAGCCTTTTTTGGTCTTCATACAAGAATTGGATCATTCCCAAGAATGAAACCATCTGGTTGCTCAATGTACACTTCTTCTAAGTCTCCATTCAGAAAGGCTGATTTCACGCCCATTTGAAATACTTTGAACTTTTGAAAACTTGAGAGAGCAAGGAACATTCGGATGGCCTCAAGTCTAGCAACGGGAGCAAAAGTTTCTTCAAAGTCTATTCCTTCTTGTTGAGCATACCCTTTACACACAAGTCTGGCCTTTTTTCTGATTACTTCTCCATTTTCATTCAACTTATTTTTAAAGATCCATTTTGTCCCTATGACATTCTTATCTTTTGGTCTAGGAACCAACTCCCAAGTGTTGTTCTTTTCAATCTGCTCAAGTTCTTCATCCATTGCTTTGACCCAGCATTCATCTTTGCATGCCTCTTTTACATCTTGTGGCTCAGTGGAGGAGAGCAATGCCAAATAGCTTGAGGCTTCTGCAATTGTTCTTCTTGTTTGTACACCTGCCTCTTTCTGTCCCAAAATATGAGATTCTAGATGATTCTTCTGAACATACCTGGATGGAGTCTTCTCTTCTATCCTTATCTATTCCTCTGGTGCCTCTTGAGGTTCTTCTTCATCATCAGTCTGATTTGGAGAGTAGTCTTCATCCTCTTTGATATTTTCATAATTTACTTGCCTAGGAATGTATCCTTTTTCATCAACCACTACATCAACGCTGTCAACAATTCTTCCAAGTCTTTTATTGTAACACTTATATGCTTTGTTGTGGGGAGAATAACCAAGGAGAATGCCTTCATCTGCTCTAGGTTCAAGTTTGCCAAGCTGTTCATCATTATTCTTAATATAGCATTTGCTTCCAAAAATTTTGAAATACTTTACCGAAGGAGTCTCACCATACCAGAGCTCATGAGGAGTTTGAGTGCTGTTCACTCGAACATTTGTTTTGTTGAGAATAACAACCGCAGCAAATGCAGCTTCACCCTAGGAGGTTATGGGAGTCCCAGACTCATCAAGCATAGCAGAAGCCATTTGTTGGACCGTTCTGTTCATCCTTTCCACCACTCCATTTTGCTGAGGAGTCCTAGCTGTAGAGAATTCCCTTCTTATTCCATGTTCTTCACAGAAATCGAAAAATTCATTTGAGGTAAACTCCCCACCTCTGTCGGACCTGAGGCACTTAATTTTGTGATTTGATTCGTTTTCAGCCAAGGCTTTGAAAGATTTGAATTTTTCGAATGCTTCGTCCTTGTGTTTCATAAGTCCCAACCAAACCATCATGGAGAAGTCGTCAATGAATAATATAAAGTATTCTTCTCCTCGAGGTGACCTTGTCCTAAATGGACCACATACATCTGTATGGACTAGTTCAAGAGGCTTGCTGGCTGATCCTTCCTTCTCAGGGAAGTTAGTTCTGGTTTGCTTACCAAACTGACATGATTTGCATATGGTGTTGTCTGGAATTTTGATATCTGGAAGACCACGAACTGCCTGGTATTTGCATGCTTTCCTTATTTGTGAAAAGCTTAGATGCCCCAACCTCCGGTGCCATAACCAATGTTCATCATCCTTGCTCAAATAGCATTGTTGTTGTCCTTCTTCAAATATGTATAGATTATTTGGAGTTCTTCTGCCTTTGATCACTGTTTTTCCTGTATCAAGATCACGAACACTACATCCATTTGATCGAAATATTACCTCTGTTCCTTGATCGCACATCTGACTGACACTTAGTAGATTATGCTTCAAGCCATCAACATACAAAACATTTCCAGCTTTGACCTTTTCTTTCAACTGAGAAGTGCCTTTTCCTTTTATGGCTGCAGGGGTATCATTTCCAAAAGAAACTTTCTTTCCCTTTTCTAAAGCAGTATATGATTCAAGTTTTTCTTTATCACCTGTCATATGCTTCGAACATCCGTTGTCGATGTACCATAGATTTTCTTGTCCTTCTGCATAAAAAGCTATCCCACATCTTTCTGTTTTTGGTTCCTTTATTCTCCATGTTCTGGTGCTTGAGGCTTGTTCCTTTGTCTGCCGAAACCTGCTCCTGCATTCAAAATCTTCATGACCGAAGTTATTACAAATAAAACATTCAATTTCATTTTGAAGGGCCGAAAAGTTGTTATAGGTCCTTTTCGTAATCCCAGTCATACTTCTTTGTTTTTGAGCTTCTCTAGTCATGATTGTCTTATAAGCAACACATTGAGCTGCTTTGTGACCAAAGTTATGGCAAGAGAAACATTGGCCATTGAAGAAACTTCTGCGATTATCAAATCTACCAGCCAAATGATTGTAATTTCTATTGTCATCCATTATTGAAGCAAATTGAGAAGTTTTTACCTGTGGTTGGTTGTAGCTTTTGTTCACCCTTAATATGGATTGCCCCTGGTTTACTTGGTAGTCTTTGTTTTTTCTTGATGTAATCCCTGCTTTACCTGGTGTTCTCCATTGGGCTTTTGCTCATTCCTCCTTGCTGCATCAAGATAGCTCCTTGAGGTGGATGCTTGAGATGTTTCTCCATTATAACCCAGACCTGTCTTGATTAGTGGAGAACGCTGTACATTGATAATCTCATCCAGAGTTTCAAATCCTTTAACAAATTTAAGATTAAGAGCCTTTGTTTTCTCAATTTCTTTTCTAAGGCCAACAATTTCACATTCTAACTTCTAAAGAGATTTTTCCTTTTCATCAAGTTGGAATTGCAGAGTATCAATGATCATATCTTCTAAACATATTTTGAGTCGAGAAATCTCTTCATAAAAACCATCTACATCTATAGCGTCCATGTAATCATCATCTTCAAAGGCCATTAAAAGTTTATAATCATTACCTTGTTCATCTTCGTCACTATTTGATAGGCCATCACTGTCTTCATGAGTGTAGTAACTTTTCTTAGTTGCATTCTGTTTCTTGTTCCATCTAACATGTTCCTTCCCTTTGTCAATCTTATCCTTGTGAGGACATTTGGCAGCATAGTGACCGACTCTTCCACAAGCAAAGCATTTGAAAGGTAACTTACCTCGGAACCGTCCAGTACCCCGTTGAAGATTTCTGACAAAATTTGATTCTTCTTCTTCTTCTGACACGTGTCCTGACTCATAGTACTCTCCTTTACCTAAAGCCTTGAAGGCAGCTTCTCTCCTGTCTGATGGACCTCCTTTCCTCATTTCATAAGCAGTTAGAATTCCGTGCAGCTGTGACATTTTAAGGCTTTGTAGATTCTCCTTTTCTTCTATTGCAGAAACTTTAGATTCAAACCTAGGGGACAAAGATCTTAGAAATTTTTCAACCACAACAGCCTCTTTTATTTCTTCACCCAAATTTTTCATACAATTAACAATCTCATCTACACGAAGAAAATAGTTAGCCACACTTTCATCATTATACATCCTGAGATTTTCATACTGAATCCTGAGGGTTTGAAGTTTTGCTCGTTTTACCTGATCATCTCCTTCATAGCTCAAAACAATCTTGTCCCATATCTCTTTTGCAGATTTAAACTGCATTACCTTGACAAATTCTGATTGAGATAGGCATCCTAATAGAGTATTGACCGCCTTTGCATTTGTTTCATATTTCTTCTTCTCAGCCAGATCTGTAGGAGTTGCTGATGGAAAAGTATACCCTGTATCTATGATATCCCAGACTTTTGTACCAAGAGATTGAAGATAGGCAGTAACTCTTACCTTCCAATAAACAAAGTTTGTCCCATAAAAAATCGGTGGCCTGATTGATGCTTCCCTCTCGTAGTTGCTCATGATGAACGATCTTCCTTCAAGCGATCAAGCTTCTTCTGAAGGACCTGCTCTGATACCAATTGTTGGAAATAATACTGAGAGGGGGGGTGAATCAGTATTATCAAGTCAAATATTCCCTTTTTCAAATTCAGATGATATACGCTACTTCAACTAATTAAACCCGCGTATATACGCAACTATGTTGAAATAAAACCGCGTATACAATGCAAACTTATAATTTACTTTATCTGTCAGATGTTGATTGTTAATCTATGTATTAGAATCAATTAACCAGTAACCAGGAACAGTAAAAACAGAGCAGAAGATAATCACACACAAGAACACAAGATATAAGGTGGAAACCCAATGTGGGTGAAAACCACCTGCTGCAATTCGTCTCTATCTTCTCTTTAATTAGAAACTTCTTTTTACAATTGTACTGGTGCAGTCCTTTACCAGTACGCAGGCTGCAACCTGCAGAGAGCTACAACCCTCTCTCGTTTTCTAGCTTCTCCTGGAAGGGAGCTACAACCCCCTTAGCTCTTGCACTAGCCAAGATAATAGTATGTAGGTGCTGGCCTACAAAAGGCTACAACCTTCTCTTTCTTTCAGGGACCACGTTTCATAAATTTTCAAACTGGATCCACAAATAACATCAATCAAACATCAAGAATTTCTACATCAACCAATCACCTTTTCACCAATCAACATAAACACTTCTCTGACGACTGTACCCAGATCACAGTAACAGTACCACACACCAAATCTGAACCCAGAACACTGCAGCAATAAACAGAAGCAGCAAGATCACAACTCAAAATATATACGCTACTTTAATAGCCTGAAACCTGCGTGCATACGCTTCTGCGTATGGAACAACCTGCGTATACGCCGTTTTCCTTCAATGAACCAGCGCATATATGCGACTTCGCTTCTCTAAACCTGTGTACAGATCTATAAATGATAATTCGCTCTTTCAGATATAAATAACCCAGATTGTCAGTTTTATAGTTCAAGCAAGCGCCACAAATAACAGATCAAAATCATACAGAGATACTATCATTCAAGCTTAAATATTATGATCCATCAATAGAACTTATCCTTCTCTTTGCACTAAGGTTTTTCCTTCATCCATATCTGCACCATAACCCAATTTCCAGTATTCCAGATCTAGCACTTTATCAGATATTCAATAATAATTCAGATGATTCCTTGCCACATGATCTCCTTCCTCTTTTATAGTTTTAGGCCTTCCACAATACCACGGTCCAAAACCATAATAAACCAATACCACGGACCTAATACTTGGGATCAACACGTCTGACGATGTACCATGGTCCAAAACCATAGGTTCAAATACCAAGGACTAACTACCACAGACCAAAGGTAAGTTCTCCAACATATACGTGCTTTTCCTTGCATGAAAGTGCGTGTATACGCATACGTGCCTTTGAAACGTATAACCCGCGTGTATACGCGCCTTCGTCTAAATGAACCTGTGTATATGACTTTTCTTTCATTCTGAAAGCCTGAACTGAGATCTGTTACCAAAGAGAGTTGCCATCAAGGACAACACCTGTGCCATAGCTCCAATCCTGTGCCATAATGCCAACACATCGAATCTCGCCAAATCTGGACAACAAACTTACACATTGAACAAACGGGCAGTAAAACGAAATGGGCATCGAACTGAAACGATTCATATAGTGACATTGAAATGCAGTGATGAACATTTGGTAACACCTTGTTTATTAAAATTTCAAAAGAGAAAATTTTAGGGGCTAAATTAGGTATATGGATTAATTTTAGTATTTTTCCATAAAAAAATTAGCCCAACCAAAATTTTATGACTATAAATAAAAAACAATATAAATTTAATTTTACAAAGATATCATTAAATATTTTACATATTACACATTAGAGACAAATTTGTAAACTTAAAAATAAATTTGCATCTTTAAAATTTTCAATGTTTTCAACCTAAAAAAGAAAAAAATTAGAATTTCACATAAATCTCAACCCAAAATCTAGATATTTACCTAATTTTTCTTAAAAGACAATTGAAATCGTAGAAATGCCAGCAAATTACCAATTAATTATATTAGGTTACATTAATATTTTACAATTTAATTAATTTAAAATAACCTTTTTCCATTTTTTACAAATTTTCTCTTACAATCCCTTTAATTGAGAATATTTTTTACCATTTAAAAAAATACAAATTTGCCTTCGCCACTATATAAATATGATCGGTGGTCATCCGAACCAAACCAGAGAAACCAAATTTAAAATATACAAATTTTACTTCCAGAGACACGATAAAATATGATATGTGGTCATTCAATCCAAACCAGAGAAACTAGACTTAGAATATACAAATTTTACCTCCCCAGCCATGGGAATTTGCTACAAATATGATATGTAGTAATCCGAATCTGAATGAAAATAGAGAAACCAAATTTAAAAGATACAAATTTTAGTTCCCGGACCAAGGCTATGATACAAATATGATTTTGGGTCATCCGAACCATAACAGAGAAACCAGATTTAAAATTTTACGTCTTTTGATACAGATATGATCATGTGAAGCAAACCAAAGAAACTATTAAATACTATTAAATATTACCTATTTTGGTTTTGCAAGCTATCTTAGTTGTTGCAATTTTTGTCATTCTCTAATTTTTGTGAGCTTCAAAGATATTTTTTCCCCTCCTAACTAAAGTAATTTCTGGTAAGTTGCTAACTTTTTATGATTTGTTCATTGAATTTTTTTATTTTTTTTTTCTATATATCTATATGTTAACAAATTTAACACAAAATGGGTATCCATGTATTTTAAAATGTAAGATCCCAAATGTCAATTTTTTTAATAGATCTGGCACACTTTAGTGTTCTAATTAAAATGCTTGCAATTAAAAACACCAAACACAAAAGGGATATCAACATGAAGCCTTTTATTTATATTAATAATTGAGGAAAAGATACATGCCCATACAAGTAACACTAAAGCCCCTACCAATGGCATGTACGATTGCTCATCAATGACCAATCTAAGACATTGAAGCACACTTGTGAATTCTGGATGGATGCACTAGAAAAAAGTCACCAGGGGGTTTTTGTCCCAAGATGAAGCTAGAACTAGCCATGACAAGTTCTCAAAAAACCAACAATAAGACAAACAAACTCAGGTTGATCTAAATGCCTAGCTCCTATCCCCTCTTATAAGATTGATGGACTCTCTAGAAACCTTATTTTGTTGTTTTCCCTCAAAAAACAAAGACAAATACCATGGGAAAATACGATAGTAAATACCATTGGCAGATTCTATCCATTTTGACCATATCAAGAAAAGGGAATATTACAAATCCTCCTTCCCCATGATTGCTTTCCCTCAATCAATCCACGTCTATCCATAGCAGGCACATCTATATACTGATATGAAGATCCTATACAAACTATTATGCTACCCTATGTTCCCCTACTAAATGGACATGAATGAAACTTTTGATAGCTGGATCCCAAACAATTCTCCCAATAATCTTTCCATCAATAGATCCACCTAGATCCCATTGCCACCTAAGTCTTTGGACCTATGGGTTATGATACCACCTTGGCCCTCCATCATTGTTCATCCCTGAGCACCCAAGCTGTAATATGCCCTTGGCTAAGAGCATCCTCTTAAGAATCATCCCATGAATATAGTTCCAAATCATAATATCTCGCCAATCCATCCCATGGGAAGGATCTAATTCATGAATACCTGCACATGGAATAAATCTACTATGTTGATGTTGTTCGATGCCCAATTCATGCTACTCCATCTGATTGCCCAACATGATCCATTTGGAGAACTTTTCCCTACTCTCGCTAATGTATAAATGTGGGTTGGTAGTGTTGTAGGCCCTATCTATGTACTCTCGTAGAGGGCTTCTCTAAAACTCCCAACTGTACTCCTCTTGTTGCCTTGTGAGGGACTTGAGTCATTCCTCAACACTACACAACTTGGTTGCTGATTCGGCACACAACCCTATGAGCTCCTCGATTTCCATGTTCTCTTGTAAGACATTGTCTCAGAAAGTCCCGACTCTCTGCTTCAACATCGTATCAAGTATCTTCAAAATGCATGATATTTTCCTGAAATTCCTCTACTAGCAATTCTGGTGCCCCATTGAATGTCTCTGCATCTATCTGCATTGGATGCTCAACTATCACAGCTCCAACTTGAACCTTTGACCGAATCTCTGGAAATGGCTCATCCTACACACTATGTTTGTTATAATCCCTTTTATGTTCATGATCATCATGTCAGTTCACTACTACTAGTTCTTCATTCAGGTCTTCCTAGATGTCTTCCCATTGGCCGTCTCCACCTGTGGAGACAATATGTTGTTCATCTTCTCTGGTTATCGAACGTGGATGAATTGGTACACTTCTATCTACACTTGACTATTCAAATTCTTTGTGGATGTCCCTTTGGAAATATATGGACTCTTTTTTATAGGATTCTACTTCGCCATGCACTTTTGAATGCTTGTCATCTTGTAAATCTCTGTGAATAACATCACACTACTACTCATCATCTTTACTTAACTGCTCAAATTTTCCATGGATGCTCTCCTGAAAATCAATTGACCTAATTATAGAAGACTCTCCATGATATGAAGGAATCCCCTCTTGTCCTATCCTTATTTCCTCCTTCCTATCACTTGGGCATGAATAGTTAGGTTCCCATGGTCCCTTGTAGATAAAACATAGTCCTCTCCTTCTTAGTTCATTCTTGCTGCAAGCTTTACTTCCTTTGTTCTTGCTTCCTCCATCCATCCTTGTCAGCTTCTTCCTGGTCAAAACCTTTCTGAGCAATTTTATGTTTTTCCTAACCAACTCCTCGACTAGATCATAGGAAGCTGGTGATACCAGTGGTTTCTTCCTCCAAATGGTTAATAATTTGGATCTTAGTATCTTGCAGATGTGAACATCTCCTTTTAATAACAAGGACAAAATCTTTTGCATGCTTGTTTTGACATTGTCTGGATGATCTGATGTAATGTCAGTGTAAAATTCTTGGAGCAACTGAAAGATTAAATCATCACATTCCAAATTTAGAATGAATGTGCCAAAGATGAAATTTGCCATGAGTTCTAGAATTTTGTGCCGCTTCTAGAAGGTAGGAAGCATGTTGTTGATCAACACTTGAAGGGTTTCTACTATCAGTTGCAATATCTCCCTCATGATATCATTATTGTAAGGTGGTAGTGGCAATGTTAAGACTATGATCCTATTGAGACAAGAGGCAATTTGTGAGCATGACCTCTTCACAAGATACTTCCAAAGTTTGGGTTATATTAGCGCAAACATGAATTTATTGGGAGCCCAACTAAATTTCTTACATTTTAGCTCCCTTACTCGAGGCAAACACCTATCTAATTCCTCCAACTTACAAAAGTCTATGACTGAATTTGTTCATTGCAATTTAGATCCAAGTACAAAGAGCTTTGCCCCTCTCCCGAAACCACTACTATCACGGCGACCCTTTGAATCACTACTTTGAACCACCGTATTAGAACGCCACCTCTTAACCCTTGCAACCATAGTGTCATTATTTTGGCACCCTATAGCTCTTCGATGCTAGATTGTAATCTAGATCAAACTTTCTGCACTTGAGTATGGCCTGTCAACCTATGGAATTTAGTGTATGAATGGCTCCAGTCTTGTACCTTTCACTTTGCTGGGTTCAATAACCCCAATGATACGCAGTGGTGAATAACTCAATAGCAACGAGGAATTACCCTGTGACCTATTAACAATTATGACAATAATGGATCCACCTTCTAGGTCTCGGAGTCTCAATAACAATGTTGGTGATAACATTAACACGGACACCCTCAATTTTGTCGATCTTGGCTTCTCGCTACTTGGAAACCTCCTCAACATCGAAATAGGCCTCACGACCTTCTGCTTGCCCCTTCGCTGGTTGCATATAGAATTGATATTACTCTTGGCTCTCGTTTTCGTGCTTGTTACGCAGATATAGGTGGCCAAGTTCAAGAGATCCTAGGCCCTCTACCATTGGTTTCTCGGCTATGCAACAGTGATTGATATCTGACATGCTTACTGGCTCGTTGTTTTTGTTAAAAAAACACTAACCAATCACTAATCCAGAATGAGAATGACCAATTTTTTCCCCACTTCGATTTAGTATTCAAGATTTCTTGCAAAGAGCCAAATTCACAAACTTTGATCTCAGGTACGAACAGGCAGTCGGGACATACTTCCACTTCATCTCTTCATCTCTTGGTTCATGTGGACATACCCAATCATCCCATTGGGTGGAAGAATTCCGAACAAGATCAAACTGTGAAGTACTCAGATCTAGATGGCACTGTGGGTAATGTTGGGAAGAAAATTTTATGGAAAGTGGCCCCACAATTACTGTGATTATTGCTTGGATTCAGAGACTTTGGGGGATCCAATGAGCATTATAAACTATGGCACCCAAATAATTGACCTCTGCCCCTTGAGGCTGATGATTGTGGCCTCTCGGCCCTCCAACGCGAAAGCTACATGGCCTTACGACCCTCACAACTAGAAAATTTGACCATGACGCTAATGAATATGGCCTCTCAGCGTGGCTTTCAACGCATAGCTTCTGTATGATGAAATCCGAGGTGCTCAGCTCCTTGATCTGGCCACGATTCGCTATGCAAGTTTCTAAATCGGCTTCTCTCACATTTGAGTAGCCATGTGATTGATAAATTTATTGCAATTCAAAAACTGAATAATGGCATCAAAGGCTCTCCCCTTCATCTTTCAAAATAATAATAAAGCCCTTGGGATATTAAAATAATTATCTGGTCAACGTGTATTCCAATTAGTAATTTAGCCCTTATAAGTTTTGTTTTGAACCCTTTTTAGAAGATTTAATCTTCGCTTAGAAAAAATAATTTGGACTTAAACATAATCTTGAAGTATAATTTGGCCAACATAACAAAAAAATAAAAATTCAACCCCTTTAAAATAATTTGGATAAAATATCTTTTATTTAGTCTTTTCATAATTTTTTCCTCAGCAAGCGACTATAATAGGATCTTCAAAATTACTTGCAAAAATGGTAATCACAATGGTGTCTTTAACCCGAGAATAAAATTTAATAAGTTGTCTTTAGTGCGATTCTTTGGATTTTTTGGTCATAGAATGGTGGGGAAAAAATTGTGTTGAAATCTTTATTTGTGTCATTTAAATTAGTTTTTTGAGTGTATAGATGGATTCAACACCCTAAAGAACCCTTAGGGAACTTCTATTGTGTAGGGGTTACCCATGAAATTTGTGATTTTAATGAATTCCGATCGGATTTTAGAGAAATTTGATTCTAAAGATCCACCGGAAAAGCTTCCAAAAAGTCACACTAAAGACAACTAGAAATTTAACAATGTTAAGTCAATTAGAGTAGTCTAAAGAGCCACCAAAACTATTGGGATTCTAGATAGGGTGATTATGGATGATCATTGAATACTAGTTTCTTTTAGACCCTCGATCTTTCCCAAAGTTGATCTGCAATAAGCCCTCAAGCTGGCAGGGAAACCAGCTTTGATACCACTGTAAGATCCCAAACGTAAATTTATTTAATAGATCTGGCAAACTTTAGTGTTGTAATTAAAATACTTGCAATCAAAAACACCAAACACAAAAGGGATATGAAAATGAAGCCTTTTATTTATATTAATAACTGAAAACAAAGATACATGCCCATACAAGTCATACTGAAGCCCTGTTAATGACATGTACGACTACTCATCAATGACCAATCTAAGACATTGAAGCACACCGACATGTACGACTACTCATCAATGACCAATCTAAGACATCGAAGCACACTTGTGAATCCTAGATGGATCCACAACACATTTGTCACCATGGGGTTTTCATCTGGGATCACACTATAATTGGCCACACCAAGTTCTTAGCAAACACACAACAAGATAGAAAAACTCAGGATGATCCAAATGCCTAGCTCCTATCCCCTTTTACAAGCTTCATGGACTCTCTATAAACCTTATTTTCGTAGGTTTTAACCCCATACAGAAATTACCTGCATATGAATTCTAAAACATAAAACACATATAAACAGAGATTTTCCCTTGGATCCCAAAACCGGGACTACTAGTTTGATTTTTCATTATGTTCCTTTAAATGTTACAATACATATTTATACATGCCGAAGCATCCAATACCATGGACCGAAAACCATCACATCCAAAACCATGGACCAAAAACCATCACGTCCAAAACGATGTGCGAAAATCATGCACAAAACCATAGGTAGGTCTGCCCAACCTAACATAGGGTCCAAAACCAAAATTTTCCGGGGCGCTGCCCCGAACCCCATAGAGTGGGGTTACCTACACCCTTCAAACCCCCTCTGTCTCCCCCCACTACGCAATTGGTGCAACGAAGTGGGGGCTCTGCTCCCCTTCTAACCCCCCGATTAACTACATGGGCTAGTTGTGGAAATAATATAACACAACCCAACATTCTCCCACTTGTTGTTTTCTTTCCACAAGGGGCCACAAGAGAACTTAGTCATTTATCCAACCCCGCAACACCCATTGTTTCTCTACACCAAAAGAGCTTCTCAGAGCTCACAAATTTTGTCAATGCATCTGCAATATTCTTCAAAGTGTCCACCTTTACCAACAACACCCTTTTGTCTTCTATCATATTCCTCACAAAGTGATACTGAACATCAATGTGCTTTTTCTTTGAATGGTAAGCAGGGTTCTTTGCCAAGAAAATTGCACTTTTGCTGTCACAGTCTATCCTTATAACTCCCTGTACTAACCCCATACTTGAACACAATCTCTGTAACCAAACTGATTCCTTGCTTGCATGAGTGGCTACCATGTATTCTGCCTCTGTAGTCGATAGTGCCACTATAGATTGTTTCTTACTCATCCAACTAACCACACCTTCAAATAGGTTAAACACATACCCACTTGTAGATCTTCTCTGATCTAGATTTCCAGCCCAGTCCACATCAACAAAGCCACGGATATCCAAAACTTTTTCAAATCTTGGTCTTCCTTGGTAGCATAAACCATAATCACTAGTGCCATGCAAATATCTGAAAACCCACTTCACTGCTGTCCAATGCTCCTTCCGTGGTTTTGACATAAACCTGCTCAATACTCCCATTGCATGTGCAATTTCTAGTCTAGTACAGACCATCGCATACATCAGGCTACCAACTACACTTGCATATGGAACATGGGACATATCCTCTTCCTCTTCTTGTGTCTTGGGACACTGTTATGGAGATAAATTTACACCTACAGGAATAGGAACCTTCACTGGTTTACTATCCTACATATTAAACCTCTACAGTATTGTCTCGACATACTTCCTCTGGTTTAACTAGAGCTTCCTCTTTTGCCCGATCTCTTTTAATATCCATGCCCAAAATATAGTTTGCAGCACCAAGATATTTCATGTCAAATTTGGAGGACAATTGGGTCTTCAAATCCTGGATAATTTTTTGTCATTTCCAACCAGCAACATATCATCCACATACAAGACCAGATAAATAACACGGTCACCAATTCATTTAAAATACACACAGTGATCTGCTTTGCTTTTGGTGAAGTCAAGTCCCCGTATAAATGTATCAAATTTCTCATACCAGATCCTTGGTGACTATTTTAACCCATATAGAGAATTCTTTAACTTGCATACCAGTTCTTTCTCACCCTTCACCGCAAAGCCTTCAAGTTGCTTCACGTAGATCTCCCCTTCCAGATACCCATGAAGAAATGTTGTCCTCACATCTATCTGTTCTACCTCAAAATCAAAAGTAGTAGCAACAGATAAAAGTAATCTAATAGAAGTTACCTTGGCAACAGGAGAAAAATTATCACCAAAATCAATTCCCAGCACCTGGGAATAACCTTTTGGTACCAACCGAGCTTTGTATTTCTCCACTTTTCCTTCTGCATTTGTCTTCTTCTTGAACACCCATTTTCTACCAATGGGTTTCCTTCCAGCCAGCATCTCCACCAGATTCCAAGCCTCATTTTTGTGCAAAGATGCCATTTCATCAACCATGGCACCTTTCCAGAGTTTTCCATCCTTTGAATCTACTGCTTCCTTCACAGTTCTGGGATCATATTAATAATAGATAAAGAAAAGTTTTAATAGAAAGTAGATGGACTATACCTTTATGGCTGCCTTCTTTCTCGAACTAATATTCTCACACCCAGAGTTTGTGGCTTTTCATCTTCTTATTCCTCCTCTGTTGTAGAGTCTGATTCTTCCTCCTTTAGCTCAAAGTCTATCTTCTCAGGTTCCTTTGGTTGGACTTCATGTTTAATAACATCTTTAACCTCTCTGGAAACCACATCTTGGCTGTACACAACCTTCCTTGTTACTGGGTTCCAAAGATTATAACCCTTTAAACCATCCTTATACCCAATAAAGATGCACTTTTCAAATTTAATATCAACTTGGTTAATTTCTCCTTTGGAACATGTACATATGCATCACATCCAAATACCCTCAGATGTGAAAGAGAGGGTTTATTACTAGTCCATACCTCTTGTGGAGTCTTATCCTCCAATGCTGATGAAGGTGATTTGTTGACCAGGTAACATGCTGTCTCCACTTCCTCTACCCAAAATTCTTGTCCTAACCCGACACCACTGAGCATTCTTCTTGCCCTTTCCATCAACGTCTTGTTCATTCTTTCTGCAACTCCATTTTGTTGAGGTGTATATGGAGTAGTCTTTTTTCATGCTATACCACACTTCTTACAAAATTCTTCAAATTCCTTACTGCAAAACTCTCCACTGTTATCTGTTCTCAGCACCTTTTTCTTCTTCTCTATCTGGTTTTCCACCAGAGCCTTAAATTCTTTAAACCTATCAAAGACTTCAGATTTATTCTTAAGGAAATATATCCATGTATTCCTTGAGAATTCATCTATAAATGATACATAGTACATAGACTTACCCAGTGATGGAACCTTCACAGGTCCAAACACATCACTGTGCACAAGTTCTAATATATGTTTCGCCCTCTTACCACCAGAGGGGAAACTCACTTAATTCTGCTTCCCATATACACAAATTTCACAGAAATCAAAATCCAGAGAGATATTACTCATACCTTCTACCATACCTTTACCATGAAGTATTCGAAGGCCCTTCTCTCCAATATGTCCAAGCCTTTGATTCCACAGCATGGTCTTCTCTCTAGAGACCACAAGGTTTTCTGCTCCACTTTCAGGAACCACGGAACTGTTGCACCCATCAAAAATAGTGCTACCTTGCAACTTGTACAGAGTTCCAATCTAAACTCCCCGCATCAATACCAGTGCTCCCCGAACCATCTTGCTGGTATCCTTCTCAAACATTGTTTTTACACCTGCATCATCCAGCTTACTTATTGAAATCAAATTTCTAGCCAATGCAGGAATATGTAGAACACCTGGAAGTGTTCTAACCCTTCAACCTTGGAACTTCAACTTTACTTTTCCACGACCAACAATTCTAGCCTTCCTATCATCCCCTAAGAAGACATCAACACCATCGTATTTCTCATACTCGTAGAACCACTCTCTATGGGGAGTGAAGTGAAAGGATGCACCTGAGTCAATCAACCATGCCTCATGATCTACATGTGTACTTGAAGAAGCCAAGTACACATCCCCACCTTCATCTGTGGTGGTTTTTACCTCTACAGAAGGAGAATCATTAGATCCCTTTCCTTTATTAGGAGTTTTAGATTTATAGTCCCTTTTGTAGTGCCCTTCCTTTTCGCATTTCCAGCACACCACCTTTATAGGTTTTCTTGGAGATTTAGATCTCCCACTCGATGACTTTTTTTTTTTTTTTTCTGTTCTGGGACCATCCTTGTACAAACAAGGCATCACCATTCTGGCTCTCCATATTTTTCTGTCTCATCTCCTCCCTCAGCAAGGATAAGACTATTTCATCAAACTACAAGGTAGTTGCATTGCTACCTATTGCAATAACTAGACTATCCCATGAATCTGGTAAAGAACATAAAAAACTAATGCACTTATCTTCATCTGAAATTTTGATATCAACAGATAATAACTGACTTACCACAGTATTAAATGCATTCATATGCTCTGTCATCGAGTCTCCATCTTTCATCCTTAGGTTATATAGTTTTTTCCGTAGGAACAGTTTATTCACCAAAGACTTAGATTGGTACAAAGTCCCTAGCTTGTCCCACAAAGCCTTCACTGTAGCTTCCCCTGATACATTCAGCAATACTGAATCTGAGACACACAATTGTATTGTGCTCTTTGACTTTCGATCCAACTTCTTCCATTCTTCATCAGACACTCCCGTTGGTTTAGTATCCGGATCTACCGCGATCCACTAATCTTTATCCACCAACAGATCCTCCATCTTGAGTTTCCACAACTCAAAACTCTGACCATTAAATTTCTCAATCTCTATCTTTCCATTGCTTGCCATCTTCTTTCACCACCAGTATCGATCTCGCAGATCTCCCACTGAACAGGGTCTACCACAGGCCCGAGCGAAACCCCTCAGCAATAAAGGTGTCCCCTTGAAGCCAAAACAACTCTGATACCAAATGTAGGTTTTAACCCCATATAGAAATTACCTGCATACGAATTCTAAAACACAGAAAATAAATAATGCGAGAGAATAACACATAAAACACATATAAACAAAGATTTTCCCTTGGATCCCAAAATCGAGACTACCAGCTTGATTTTTCATTATGTTCCTTTCAATGTTACAATACATATTTATACATTCCAAAGCATCCAATACCATGGACCGAAAACCATCGCGTCCAAAATGATGTGCGAAAATCATGCACAAAACCATAGGTAGGTCCGCCCAACCTAACATAGGGTCCAAAACCAAAATTTTCTAGGGCGCTGCCCCAAACCCCATAGAGTGGGGTTACCTACACCCCTCAAACCCCCCATGACTCCCCCCGCTATGTAATCGACGCAATGAAGTGGGGGCTCTGCCCCCCTTCTAACCCCCCGATTAATGACGTGGGCTAGTCGCGGAAAGAATATAACACAACCCAACAATTTTATTGTTTTCCCTCGATAAATGAAGGAAAATACCATGGGAAGATACCATGGGCAAATACAATGGGCATATTTCATCCATTTTGACTATATCAAGAAAAAATAATATTACATAAACATTATAAAGGAAGTAATTAATGCATAAACCAATAAACTTAAAAACAAGATTTCTTACAAAGTTGAATTTGCTTGTGATTAACATTGTAGTTTTGTTGGAAATCAATCACAACTACTTTTCTTAAAATAAAATACAACTTTTTGAATTTAGATATATAAATTAGAAAGTTATCTCAATTGCATTTTATTTCTAGATATTATTGTATCAAGAGATGCATTGCATAGCTGAGGAGATGTGTAATTCCTTCCATGTTCAAAGTGGAGTTGATACATATATCATTCTCAATCATAAATAAAATATTTCAATATCCATATTAAATAATATAATTTAAAATCAACTTTATCTATATTTAAATTAATTGATAAAAAACTTATATTTTCACTTTCCATTAAGATGAAAATGTATAATTTATTTATTTATTATTTTAATGTGAGCCTTAAATAAAATGTTTGAAATATCCATGTTAATAAATATATTTGAATATGAACTTAGTATATATTTATATATTTAATTTTGACCATAAATAAAATATTCCAATCCCACTTTAGATAAAACTAGCACATAACCATCTTGACGACAAACGAATCTATGAAACATTGATATGGATATAATCTCTTGATTTGTAAATGTAATACCCTTCATGAATTGAAAATATTTTAATTTACTTTTGCTAAAGTCGCTTGGAAAATTGTGGGCCATGGTGAAGGCATATGAATAAGTGATAAACATAAATGTTTATCTTTCTAAATTTCATTAAAAAATATTGTTTATGGTTGGCAATGAAAATTGTGATGGGAAAAGATGTTGAAAGAGAGTTTCACATGCCAGAAGACAATTATGGGTAGAGGTGGTTAACTACCCAGATTCCTCTCCCTAGAGATAAATTATCTCAGTTAAGGAAAAGGGAGTAACGAGGGTGAGAGGAAAAAATCCTGAGGAAACCTTGTGAACTTGGAGCCTTGGTGGAGGAGGCCCAAGGGAGGAGACTAAAGTTGTAAGATTATTACACTTAGACAAGAAGTTGTTGAGGGAGCCAGGAAGATGCCAAGTCAGGGATTCTTGAGATGGTTGGCCAATGGAATCAAAAACTAAATCTCAAGTTCTTAGTTGAAATGCTAGACTAGACCTGGTAGGGGTCAAAGAATGTCTTAGATTAGACCTGATATGGTCGCTGTTTAGAAACTGCGCTGGAAGTGAAACTAACTTGGGGGGAGTTCTGGTTGTGGATACTGTACTCATTAGTTGGGTGGAGAAATCTCCTTCCCACTGTGATTTTCATGGTAACTTAAACTGATTGAAAAAGATAAGTATTATGTGTGTGCTTCTGTTTTATGTTTTTGTTTCTTTCTAGGTGTAAGTTATTTTATGTAATTGTTATGTTATGAATTTTACATAAGGCAAAGGACTGTTGTGATCTAATATGAAATGGGACTGATGAAATATTAATTTCTTGTGGTGAGTTAGATTAGTCTCTTGACCGAGCTGGGTAAATAACAACAACCCAGAGACAGTTATGAACTCAAAAGAAGGGTTTGGAGAGGGCAAGCAGGCCTGATTACAGGCCTACACAGGTTACTCTAGGCTAAACTAAGACTATAAAATCAAAGCTTTTCTAAGTTTATTCTTACAAAAAAAATAAAAACAAACCATTATATAAATATATGTGGAGTAGAGATGCATGAGGTGGAACATATATAACTATAAGAAAGAATCATCAAATGTGTTGATAATCTAGAAAGAAAAATGTAATAGGAAGTTTTGCAACCATTGATATTATTTCACTATAAGTCGCAAGGAATAGGAAATTATATACAATTTTTAAAATAATAAACACACAACTAAACAAGAGGAACTTAGTACACTCACATAAATAGAAAAATCAATAATGAATCATTACTGGAAATAAAACCCTAGACAAAATGGTCAATATATTAAAACCAATATTCAAAACTAGAGGTTCTGTAGGGTGAATTAAAAAATAAACTAATTAATAATTTACACAAAGAAAATATTCAGTGATTCAGTACATAAACTATCGAGGATTGAGGTTGAGTTTCTAGGTTCAATCTTAAGGAAATAATAATTAAAATTTACCGATTCAAAACTTTTCAATAAATATGGTGAAACTTGTAAGGTTAAGGTTGTAAACGATGCTATTAAAATAGGAAAATAAAGCATAACAATGCAAGAAATGGTTTGCAGTAAGGAGACAACATTTCCTTATGAGTCTTAAATAAATCCTTGGGGGAAAGAAGGAAAATAATAATAAGAACTTGACCTCTAAAAAGACTTAACTCCTTGAAGTTGCGCCAATATGTTGCAATCTCAAATCAACAATAGGGTGAAAACTTAGAAATCCCTAACCTGCAAAATGATGAAACCACAATGGATTACAACCTTATGCATGACAATAATAAATTAACTTGAGAAAATAGAAAACCAGCTCACAAAAAGATAGAAAAGATAGATCAACGCCTTAGAATTCAGCCTCTTCGAGGGGGCAACCTCCTTTACATTACACAAATGAACAATTCTTGGATGATACAAATGACTAAACCTCCGTTCTATATATAGGAGTCTAAGGGGTCACAATATAATAAAACTGATATAACAATAATAACATAAGGGCATAAAAATAACAATAGTGGGTTTCTATGGGGCATACTAATAACAATATGGGGACAATAGGGGCACAATAATAAAAATAACTTGGATACAATAAGAATAATAATGGGGGAATCACTAGTATTATAGGGGCCTAATATGCCCCTCTCCTTCCGAAAAACATTTTCCTCAACGCTTGAGTAGTTCTGGATGCTTCTGTATAAAATTCTAATCCTCCCATGTGGAATCTTCAACTAATAAGTTCTTCCACTTGATGAGATACTTCGGAATTGATCCATTTCGTAGTTGTCGAGTTCTTGTTTCTGTGACTGCTTCCAGTTCCAATATGTTTTTTTCTTCCTCGTCAAGTTCTGGAAATATTGTTTGAACTGGGAGCCTGTCACCTGTAGCCTTATTTAAACATGAAACATGGAAACTAGGTGCACTTGGGAAGCTATAGGAAGCTCCAATTTGTATGCCATAGTACCAATCTTTTGCAACACCTTGTACAAATCATAATAATTTGGTGATAATTTATTATCCTTCTTAGCTTGCTTGAGGGACATTTTTTTTATATGGTTACAGCTGTAGGAATACCCAATCACCTACATCAAAACTTCTTTTGTTGCGATGTTGATCTACCTATTATTTCATTCTATTCTGCGCCAACGTGAGGTTATCCTTTAAGAGTTGGAGAACTTGTTGTTGATGCTTGATGTGATGTTCCACTGCTTGAACCATAGAATTTTCTCTTAAATATGATGTCATGGATGGTGGATGATATCCATAAAGTGCCATAAATGGGGTCATCTTTTTTGCAGTATGGAAGGAAGTGTTATACCACCATTCAGCCAGAGGCAACCATTTAACCCACTGTGTCTATTTATCAAATACCAAGCAACGAAGATATCCTTCCAAACATTTATTTACTATCTCCTTTTTCCCATCAAATTGAGGATGATTGATAATATGAGCTATGAACTAACTGAGTACCAAGACAAGAAAATAATTATGTCCAAAACTTTCCCGTGAAATTGGGATCTCTGTCACTTGCAATAATCTTTGGGTTTCCATGTAGCTTTTGAATTGTTTCCATAAATCAGTAGAAACTGTACTGGGTTTAAATGGATGTGATAATTCACAAAAGTGTGCGTACTTGGTAAGTCTGCCAACTACCACCATGATGACACTCTTTCCTTTGGACTTGGGTAAACTTGTGATAAAATCCATTGAAACCTCCCCCCAACGTTGGCTTGGAATGGGTAAAGGTTGTAATAAACCTGGGGTCTTAATTGTTTCAACTTTATTTTGTTGGCAAACCAAACATTCCACCACAAACTTTTGAATATCCCATTTAAGGCCATCCCAAAAAATTCCTTCTTAACCATGTGGTAAGTTTTTAAAAATCCTGAGTGCCCTCCTAAGGGAAAAGTGTGCAATTCCATAAGAATATTTTGTTTGAGTTGGGAATTCTTACATAGGTATAAGTGATATTTGTACCATAACGAATCATTTTTCCAGCTAAATGTATCAGATGTACTAGGATCTTGTTGTAACTTTCGAATGAGTGCCCACACTTCTTCGTCATTCTTCCATTCCTCCCTTGCTTCATTTATCCAATCTAGTTGGATAATAGAAATGGCACACAACAATGCTTCCACATCCTCATCCTTTCTTGAAAGTGCATCTGCCACAACATTTTGCTTCCCTTTTTTGTAGATGATTTCAAAGTCATAACCCAACATCTTTGTGACCCATTTTTGTTGCTCTTCAGAGGATAATCTTTGTTCTAAAAAGTATTTAAGACTATCATGATCCATTTTTACCTTGAAGTGTCTTCCCATTAGGTAGGGTCGCCATTTCTTAAGTGCATGTAGTATTGCCAACATTTCCTTCTCATAAATAGCTTTGTGTAAATGCTTTCCCTTGATTGGACAACTTTCGAAAGCAATGGGTCATTCATCTTGCATTAAAAAAACACCAATCCCATTTCCTCAAGCATCAAATTCCACAATAAAGGTTTTTGTGAAGTCCGGCATAGCTAAGACTGGTGCTTCGCACATTTCCTCTTTAAGATGTTCGAAGGCCTTTGTTGCTTCTGGAGTCCATGAAAATGCATCTTTCTTCAATAATGTTGTTAGAGGTGCTACTATTCTCCCATAATTCTTAACAAACTTGTGATAATACCCTGTCAACCCGAGAAATCCTTGCAGATGCTTTATGGATGTGGGGATTTTCCATTCCTTAATGGCTTTAATTTTACTAGGGTCTACCTTAACGCCTTCATGAGATACAATATGACCTAGATATTCCACCTCTTGTACTCCAAAGAAACATTTGGAGATTTTTGCATATAATTGTTTCTCCTCCAATATTTTGAGCACCCTGTCAACATGTTCAACATGATCCTTCTAAGACTTGTTGTAGATTAGTTTATCATCAAAAAATACTAACACAAATTTTCTAAGGAAGGGTTTGAAAATGGAATTCATCAAACTTTGAAATGTAGAAGGTGCATTGGTAAGGCAAAAAGGCATGACCAAAAATTCATAATGACCCTCATGAGTTCTAAATGTTGTTTTCAGAATGTCTTCAGTCTTCATTCTGATTTGATAATATCCTGAACGAAGATCCAACTTGGTGAAGTAAATTGATCCATGCAATTCATCCAATAATTCATCAATGACAGGAATGGGAAATTTATCTTCAATAGTGAGCTTGTTGAGCTCCCTATAATCTGGACACATGTGCCATGATCCATCCTTCTTGTGCACCAATACTACTGGAGCAGAGAAAGAACTTTGACTAGGTTGAATTATACTAGCCTCTAGCATTTCTGCAACCATACATTCAATTTCATTCTTTTGGGCATAGGGATATCTGTACGACCTGATGTTTGGAGGAACTCTTCCTGGAATCAAATGAATAGCATGATCATGATCATGAATAGGTGGGAGACCTTTGCGAGTCTCAAATACCTTGGAATGATTGTCCAAGACTTTTTGGAAATCTGGAAAAATAGATGATTTCGATGTGGGAACCTCTAGCGAACAAAATTGTGCAATTACACCTCGTTGTTCCTTATTTAGAAGGTTTCTCATATTGTTAGAGTTGATTATGTTTCTCGATTTCCCTACAATATCCCTTAATTCAACTTCCTTTCCTTCCACTCAAAATTTCATGAAAAGTTATTGAAAATTAAAAGCTATTGTACCTAAGGATTGTAGCCATTGGATTCCTAATACAACATCAACACCACCCATTGGAATGGAAAGCATTGGGCTATTCAATACATATTCTCCCATGGATAGCTTGATATTATGGCACTTTCTAGAGAAATTTATGGTTCCTCCACTTGCAACCATCACTTGACACTCTGGTGCTGGATATATGAAGCAATTCAATTCCTTTGCTATCTTACAATGTATAAAATTATGGGTACTTCCCAAATCAATCAACACTATTACCTTTTTCTTCTTTATATGTCCTTCTATCTTGATAGTTTGAGGAGTGGTAATTCTAGCCAATGCATTACAAAATATGATTGGATTCATTTCTTCTTTATCTAGGGTTTGTTCCTAGAGTATATCCTCTTCACAATCTATGTAGAATAATTTCTTCTTAGCACACTTATGACCTTTAGTGTATTTGCTATCACAATTGTAACAAAGCCCTTTTGCTCTTTTTTCTTCCAATCGTTGTGGTGTCAACCTTGTAGGTTGTGGAAGGCTAGGGGCAACAACACTTCCATATTTATAGTTGTGAGTGGTAGGCTTCCTGGTTGCCATAATTTTTCTTTCTAACCTGAATGCCTTCTCCAATGAATCAGGTTCCCAAAGGCGAACCTCATGTTGGATATTATCCTTTAAAGTCCCTATGAGCACATCAATCCTATGCTCCTTCGGAATATCTTTTACCGTTATGTTCAATTTTTGGAAGTCCTCAATGTGCTTCATCATTGAACCCTATTGTTTGAGATTTATCAATTGGCTAAAAAAGGTGTTTCTTTTTGTATCCTCATAATGTGGTATCATTTCTTCCGTAAAAATTGCGCAAGTGACAATTTGTTTACGAGAGCAAAGCCATCGATACCATACAAACTGATTTGGTTCCAAATATAAAGTTGCAATACATACCTTTTATGTGTTTTTCACATTATAGAGATCGAAAAATTGCTCCATCTGTAGTATCCATGTTCCGGGATCCTTGCCATCAAACTTTCTCATATCGATTTTTGGAACATGGTGGGTCTTCAATCCAATATTAGAGTGTATGAAATCATGATTAACATTTCTTTTGTTCTTATCAGGAGTTTCCTTTACTACCCTTTCACCATTAGTGACCATTTCTTGTAGCAACTTATTCAACTTTATCTTCAATTCTTCCATATTATCGTCCATGCCATTCATCTTAGCTTCCATGCCATCCATCTTAGCTTCCACACCATCCATCTTAACTTGCATGTGATTCATATTAGCTTCCACACCATCCATCTTAACTTTAATGCCATTCATATTAGCTTCCACGCCATTCATCTTGCCTTCATTTACCTTTAGTGAGAGTGAAATTTGTTGTACTTGGTCTTGTAATTTTGATATATCATGTTGCATTTCTTCCTCTTCTTCACGAGTCATGCTAGAGCTTTCAGGTTTCTTACTAGGTGTTTCAATTTTCTTTCTTCTGGGAATTAATTAACGC